>APFE030359452.1:0-45689 GCA_000404065.3 Pinus taeda
TTTCCCCTTCTAAAATCTCCAATCTTTCATAGTTGACATGGATATCTACAATGCCTTCTGACTAACGGTGTAACAGTTAAATCTCAATTGTATGCACAGTTCAACGCCTTACTTTCTCTTTTCCAAAATGTTTGTTAAAAAGATCTATTGCAACTTCTGTTAACCGCTTTTCTGAATAGTGAAAAATGATGTCATTGTAACAACCCTAGATAAAAATCCACATAAAAATATATAAGACAACAATCATGGGAAACATATTCCAAGATGAATGGTGGTTAAAACATCCTAGTGGGTGTTCATTCAGTTTATTATTGATAAGGAAATTAGAAAACAATTTGGAAAGTCAAAGTGGCATTAATTGGCATTTTATTTATGAAAACAAAGGAAAGTAGGATAAAAGGAAGATGAAAGGTCACAGGTTGCAAGTGAGGAGGAAAACGAAGGAAAATAATGTAAATTGAAGAAAATAGTGGCCTCATTAAAAAAAGGGCTTGTGAGGATCAATGGGTGGGCTTGGTCAATGTAACCTTTTGTCAGTTTATTTTTGGAGTTCTCCCATTTCCTCTCTCTCTCTCTCTCTCTCTCTCTCTTTCTTTCTCACACACTTAGAGTTTTCTTGGATCACTCTTTGAAGGTCTAGCATAATTTGATTTTTAGAGCAAGAAGGAAAAGGAAGAGTAGGAAAGTGCAAGAGGACATCGGGATCAACAACTACAACATGTTTTTCTTGCACATGTCAAGTTTCATGTATGTTTTCCTCACTAGTTTTGACATGCATGGCATATGCATGTGGTTTATTGGTCCTTATCTATCAATGACATGGAGGATTGTCTAGATTGATAGTGGATTTGCCTAGCATTTCCATTTCTTCAATAGCCACGGTGTTGTGGGTTCATTTTTTGTTTCTTTTCTACATGGTTCTCATGTTGGAGCCTTGGTTGGAAAAATGCTCTGGAGCCCTATAATAGCTTGGGTTGCATTATTAGCCTTGGAGCCTTGGTTGGAAAAATGCTCTAAAGCCCTTGATGGGTTGAGTTACTAGTCCTAGAACCTTGGTTGGACAAATGCTATGGATCCTGGTAGTAGAAGTGAGCTAAGTTACTAGTCTTGGAGCCTCGGTTGGAGAAAACGCTCTAAAGCCCTGGAAGGCTTGGATAGAGAACAATGTGGTGATGGTTTAGTGATTTGCAACCATGAGGTGGAATCACTATTTTATGGGTTGCGGTGGTTAACCTCTAGAATCCCTTAATGGTTTTGTATTAGTGTCGTTTATTATATCCCACATTCATGCTTGGAATATGTAAGGGGGGTGACTGGGTGAAGAGAGTTTTGGCTCAAACATGTCTATAGTTAGGTGGCTCGTGGAAGTCCCACAACTAGTTGGTCTTTGGATCAATAATATGAAGTTATTTCTCCTTATTATTTTATGAGTATTATACTAGTTTATATGTGGATCATATTGTTTTGATTTCCTTGGTATTTTTGTTACTAGTATGATGGTTATGTATGTGTTTTATGAGAGTAGCTATATATGGATTTGATCATGATTTTATATTTAAATGAATGAAAAATGTATCTATGAACTAATGTGTGAAATCACATCTAATGTGTTGAGGCATCAATGTTTCATAGTGATTCTCAGATGATTATGACACCCTTATGCCTAGATTTATCAGTTACACCTCTAGATTATATATGTGTGATATGGTTGATGAAATTCCTATCATTTCTAGTAGGGGTCCACTCAATATCTTATTCAAGTAATTGCATTTGTATTTCCATTTCCTTGTTATCTTATTTTTCTAAGATTTTCATTCAATTATGGGTAGTGATCTAGGCTTTAGGCTTGAAAAAGTGGCTCAAATCCCAGGGACGCTAGCACAACACTGTATAATTTAGTCTCTGGATGCTAGCATCAAACTAATATCTTGATGTTATATGTATCATACTAATTTGGATTGGTCTATGCAAATGGTTAGAGTTATGAAAATTAGGTATGAGTTAATATGTTCTGATATTAGGTCATACTAATCTAGACTGACTATCCATATGTGATTATTATGTAGGAATGATAATGTTTTATGAGTTTATGATGTGAACACGTTAGTTAGTTACTGTTATGGATATGATGATCTTATATTTGCTTGATCTGATGTGTTGTAAAGTTATATCATGCTAACTAGATTAATTGTGTAGACAATACAACCTCCCTTGAGATACATTAAGGTATGAACTTACTTATGTCATCTAATTTGTGCTTCACTATTTGATTATGACATCTATTTGGTGTTTGAGTGTTTGGTGTCTATTATGTCATCTAGTTGATTAAGTTAACATGGTATGTTTGAAAGTTGGTTGAAAGTTTGATGAATTGCATAATATGAGTATGTGTTACAATGATATTTTTTAAAAATGATTGTACTAATAAATATGTGTTGACAATTGATATGTACTTGGGTGTAGTAGGTGATAGTTGTAGCATTATGTCTAATGACTATCAATTGAATATGGATTATGACATGATTCTTAGTCTTGGTAAAGGTTGATTTCAAATTGATAGATATGATTGTCTTGATACATGGAACGTGTGGTTGACATGTGTGAAGAGCAGCACAAAACATGCTTGGTATTATCATGAAAAGCTAATTGTTGATGTGTTTATATAACTAATAGTTGGGTGATGTGACAACACATAGTAATCCTCGATTCAAACAAAGTAAAAAGGTAGAAGAAAGGAATTGGGCAAGAATCTCCTTCACTATGATTGGAAACCCTAATTCCAAATGAATGGATTCTTTGCATACAAGAAGTCTTATTAGCCTTGATTTTGTCTGACATTATGTGGATATGTGCTATAGCCATGACCATGTATTTGACAGGTATATCAACTAGTTTCCACTTATGGATGGATTCATCAAGGGAATTGGATACCCTTGAAAGATTGCATGGATTTGTTCAGTTACAAGGAAATGTGCTTGGCACAACAAGGTAAGGTAACTATTTTGTTATATTTATTTATGCACTAGAAATTATGCATTCAAGGAAATATGATGCAAGGGATTACATGGCAAAGAAACTGCCATGAAATCTTGAAGAAGGCTCGGGTTGAGCTTTCCTTTGGAAGCACTAGGATCCATGGGGATTGAGTCATGGTGCATGTGGTTAGTCTTGTGCTTTTGGTCTTTTGTGATTTTCTTGCACTTGATTTGCAGTTTTGTTACATCTAATGCACGATCATGCCAGTTTTTTTGTGGCATCGTACTATTATTGGTTTTCATGGTTTTCCTCTTATTTGTTTCTTTTTCTTTCCTTTTATGTTTTGAGTCTTTGGAATTGGTTGGGGAAGGAGGAAGTTAATGGATCTTGGGTAGAGTTGTGTGGTACTTGACAGGTAAGGTAAGACCTAGATGAAGCTCAGTGCATTTGTAAGGGTAGCTGAAGGTAATATTATGTCAGCTAGTTCGACTGGTGGGGTCCATTAGTGTAAATGGATGATGGTAGGATAGCCATGGGAAAGATGGTCAAGAAAGATAAGGTGAATGGATTTGAGGCATCATATTCCTTCGCTATGTTGGGAACTATTTTTCTTGATGTTCCGCATGTGTTGCATGCATAAAGGGAGTTATCTTAACCTTGACCTTATGCTATATGGTAATTATGTTGCGATCATGATTATGTTGATGTTTACATAAGTATACATGTATGTATGTATGTACGTATGTTGTGTTTGACAGGGTCATCATCGATCCTCATTGTAAATGTTAATGTTTATATGTATCAGTGTATATATGTATCTATGTCACTATCTAAGAGGGATGTCAGGAATCATTCTTATGGAGGAATGAATGCTTATGCAGGTGAGTGGCATGACGAGGTTCCTGGTCTTATGGGTAATCAAGTGGGGAGAGTAGTCATGGAAAATATATGAGGTCAGTATCATGTGGATATGAATTGATATTGTATGCTTGTATTTTGCCTATGTTTATGTTATTACATGTAACCCTGAGGGATAAATCAGCCGAATGAAAGCAGTGAGATCCATGACATGCTAGGATAAGCATGGATGGAGGAGAGACAATAGAAGCAAGGATTCTTGGTAGAGATAGTGTGGTTTTGGATGTATGGTACTACATTTGTGGTATGTTGTATATGTTGTACATGTTGTGACTCGATGGTCTACAAATTTGGATGTGTTGTAGTCTTTAGTCCCATCCACTTCACAACCTTTGGTGAAATGAGGTTCTTTTGGCTCCTACCATCGACAATGAATTGTAGCGGGGAACCCTTCACCCACATCTTTGAGTGGAAGAGGCGATCACCCTCCTCTAGATCTTCAGGCTCAATTTTCTAAACTTTATGGTGGTCACACTAGCATTGGGCTCCACATCAATGATATTCTTCCCTTTTTTATTTCCCTCATCAGGTTTTGATTCAGAGTCAAAACTTGTGTCTAATTCAGAAGCCTTCAGCTCTGCCACCAGTGACTGTATGGCTCGAAACTCACTTGTATTGTGAGTGGAGCTCTTATGGAACTCACACCATTTTCCCTTGTCCTCCCTCATCTTCGTGGTATTATTCTTTTCACGCGACTTCGACGGGTTGTCCTGGGTAGCCCCGCCTTGGCTTGGTCCTTTTCTCTATGGTTTGGTGACACCTTTTCCTTGCTTTGGATTCATAGATCCAAAGTCCCACTTCTTCTATTTAAACTTCTGCTCAATCTTTATAGCATACACGTCATGCCAATGTACTTGTGTAGATAGTTGTGGTACTTGAGCACAAAATTCCACTTAGTATCTTTGATACCATCTTCATGTAAAGGGTATGGAAAATATTTGTGAAATCTATCACATCTTGCTCCCTTCCATGTCATAGAATGGTCCACTTTATGTATTTATCTTCATAGCTATCGATAGGGTAATATTGTTCCTTGATGGCATCTTGGAAAGAATTCCAAGTGGGTGTGGCTAAAAAAAATGAGGGTTCACTCTCATCCTTTTGTTCACAGTAGGTTTCCCACCAGTCTTTAACGTGTGCAGTAACTTTGAGAAGTGAAAAAGTCATATTTTCCCAATTGGAAGAGTCATCAACTAAAATATATAATAGATTTAACGATTCATATATGACGTTTGCATCTATCAAGCCTTCAAATATGGTAATATCAAAGTTAAATTGTACCTTAAAAGGAGTAGCACCTGACGCATCTTCTGTGGGTAGCCCTCGAAGGATCTAGGAAAAGTTATCCATCATCGCATCACTCTGTTGCTCGAGGGCTTCCTCGAGAAACATTTTGAAAGGATGTCCTACCCCCTCATCCTTATTTTCTTCCACCATGGGAGGTCATCAAGTTTTGTGAGGCTGATCCTACAATGGTTCAACCAGATCGAGTCCTAACTCCTTATTCCTTGATCTCGTTGGGGACATGTAAAGAAAAATAGAGAAAGAGTAGACCACTTAGATACCACTCATCTGAACTTAAACATGAACTCTACAACTTATAGATATAATGATAAACATAGAGATGCAACAAAAAAACACTTCATTTCATTAATATAAAAATACTGAAATATGCTTACAAACAGAATGGAAATAAGATAGCTCAAAATGGATCTGAAAATTCAGTAACTTAAAAACTGGAAAATAATAAATTGTGCTACAATTAAGGAAACTAAAAATCTAAAAGAAACAATGCTGAGCGTCCAAGTGGAATAGGTGGGTGGCCACCAATATCCACCTAGAGCAACTAGCTAGACCAACAACGAAACTATCGATACCGGAGGAAAAAACATGGGAGCCACTGACAACCTTCCAAACATGCCTGACCCCTAACCACTAGGCCCACCTAGCCCAAGGATAAAACTACAAACCACCCAGGTACAGATAAGAGTTAGCACTTCCCTCTTTGAAGTAGTGACACACACCTACCAGACTTCTGCCACCTCACCAATATTTCCACCCTAGTCTCCAACACATAAACTCATTGTAATTTTGAAAATTCATAAGAAGAAGGGTCGAGCAATACCTGATCCTACCCAAACTACTCTGAGGAGCATCTCCCCAACCACACAAGTAATAGAAAACCATAAGGACCTTCAAGGACCTGACTCCCTTCACCCTAGAACACAAAAAAACCATACACTGAGATGTAAAAAAACACAATTATAGGCTCAACATCCTACTAAGGGGCACCACGCACAGATCCACCACAACCCCTAGAAGCACCGCCAACTATATTGCCTCCACGAGCCTCCAAGAAACCAATAGCCCACAACTTCTAATTTCCAAATGAACTAGAAATACAAACTAGTGGGCAGCTCTAAAAGCCGTGTTGTGCATGTGGAAAAAAATATGGGAGACCACCACAGGAAAAAGAAGGATACTAACCTACAAAGCCAAGAGTACAGGAAGAAACTATGGGGTTGCCACCATGCCTAGAAAAACCAGTGATGCCTCCTTCACCAGCGAGAAGAATATCAACAGGGAACATGAAACCTTATTGAAACTCCAATAGAAATTAGTTTTGCATAACCCATCATGTGTCTTAGATCATTTCCTCCTGCACTAGTCAAGGCACTAAGTTATTTCACAAGAAGTCCATAACTCTCCCCTCCACACCAGGTGATTCCATATGATGGGCAGGTTGACCGTCCACCCTTATGCCAATTATCTATAAATATGAGCCACGTCGTGCTTTGTGCAGTAGGTTCATCACCCCTATCCAGGAAGACTCTTCCTCTGCCACTATCTAACATATATCCACTAGGTGGGTATTTGGTGGAAAGGGAGGAGGGGGGGTCATGGATGACATCCTGCCCTTAATGATCACTACCCCAATTTTCTAGTTTATCAACTTCCTTATTACCCTCTGGATTGACATGTTCTCTAATTACATATTCAAAGGAGGAAAGAATGGAATGAAAATGTTCCCCTATTAGTTCCAGTCACCATCTCTTTATGACTATCCTTGGAGAGAATCCTTTAATCAAGATATGAAGCATGGATATAGCTATCTAGGAGTCTTATATGACTTGGAGTTTAGACACCCCCATAACCTTTGCTACATGCAACCCTCTTTCCAAGGCTATAAATTCAGATACATTTTTTATGGTGCTGACATAGAAGGCTATGTAAAATTTTACCGCTTCCCCATTGTCCTTATGAATTATTCCTCTGAGATTGACCAGACCAGGGTTTCCCTTGGAGGCCCCATCAAAATTAATCTTAAGAAATCCTTATGGGGGTTAGATGAAAGCACTGGAAGAGCCTTCCTGTACTATGGGGTGACGAGCTAACCAAGGATCAAAGGAATATCATTGGAGGCCAAGGTCAGATAGAATTACAGGTTCTTTACCCTCCACTTTCTAGTCATTCTCTAAACAACACAACATTGACAAAGTTTCCTTAATGTTCTGAATGACGCTTTTCCATATGTTATTGCTTTGAAATGATTATGAGTGGAAAACTTCCCTATTTCTAGCTTTCAATATATTCTAGAGGACAAATCCCTATGACAAGCACCATGCTCTCTTGACAATGCAGTTTTTAAATAAAGTCAATCTCCATGTCTCCATTGATTCTCATAGGCGATTCGCCAACTGGTTAAATGCTCCAAACATGTCTATGTGGTGGACCAAGACCTCGAGTGCCTTTGGAAAAAGCTTTAATAGGTGATCAACCATTTCCTCCTCAATGTTGAAAAGAGGGCACCAGGTGGATCCACAAAAACATTTTTTCTGTATTTTATCCCATGTGAGGAGCTTACCTTGGCCCGTTAACCATAAGAATAATGAAACTTTTGGGCATAACATGAGTACCATATTCTCTTCCACAATGGAGCTCAGTCCCATGTAGATGATAAGATTGAATAAGCTTCCTTGAGGGAGAACATTCCTTTCAATAGGTGTCCCCATCTCAGCTTGTCTGGTTCCCCATTGTTGAGAATAGGGCACTAGCGGACAATCAAGCTGAGAGCCTCACAACCTAGAGGTGGGCCATGGGCTAGCCAGTGAGCTAAAGCCATTCCCTCCATTTTGATCGTGGGATTGGGTCCTGCAAGAAGTTCTTAACATGAACTTCCCCCAACTTGGCGGTAAATTCTTAGAGATCTATAAGGGTAAGGTATTGATCCAATCTAGGGTGCTTCATCTAAGCCTCTTTTTATAATTTAGCCTTGTTTCCATTCTTGATTTCCCATAAAATGTGATCCTAAATGAGGCCCTAGTGGTATTTTTCTAGATTCCACATGCAAGACCATTTGGTAGGTTATGATGGTGCTACAATGGATCCTGCCAACCCACAACCCTCTATTTCCATTCCTAAATCTACTTCCATATCTCTTGTCCTCATTGCAACTATCGCTAGCAAACGTTTTGACTGAGGGCATGAGATAAAAACTTAAGCTCTTTCAATCATAGGTCGCCACGAATATTTGGTTTACACAACTTATCCCATGCCACCAGGGCCCATTTTCAGCCAATTTGTGGTCCAACCTAGAGAAATTTTTGTAACTTGGTCATAAGATCCTTTCAAACTATCCTGGGGGCAAGAAGGGCTAAGAGATGATATAGGGGAATAGCCTGCAAAACTACCTTTAGATGAGCGAGTCAGCTCACCAAGTGTAGAACCCAGAAGGTCCAAATTGATAACTTCTTGTCAATGCGGGATAACATCTACTTCCAATAGGAGATCTTGAGAGACTTTGAAATTAGAGTTATTCCAAGGTAAATGCTCAGGAGTGAGCCAAATCTAAATCCAATAGTTATTTCCAAATGACTTTGTACTCTAGGATGGGCCTTGAAGAAGAAGATGTATGATTTTTCGTCATTGATCTAGGTACCATATGCTTGTTTGAATAGTGCCATAATAGATCCCAATTTATTTACCTCATTTAAGGTGGGTTTCCCATATATAATTTTGTTGTAAACAAATTGATGGTGGGTGAGAGGATGGGCCTCTTGTGAGATCTCAATGCCCAGAAGGCTGCGAGATTCAACAATCACTTTCATAATTCTTCCCAATCATTCTATTGCTATGATAAAGAGAAAAGGAGAGATAGGATCTCCTTGGTGAAGCCTTGTGGACCCACGAAAGGTTTGAGAGAGTGATCCATTCATAAGGATTGAATATAACAGGGCGAAATCATATATTTGACCAAACTAATCTAGGAAGGGGAGAAGCCAAATGTAGCAAGCCTAAACAACAAATAATCCCAATTTAACTGATCATAAGATTTGGAGAGATCTAGTTTGATAAGCATACCTAGGTTTCAGGATGAGGAAAAAGAGTATACCACATCATGATTCACCAATATCCCATCCATTACTTTCCACCCTTCTACAAAACCGAATTGTTCGGGTCCAATCATATTGTGAAGCAAGGGTGTGAGTAGTCAAACTAGAATTCCTGAGAGAATCTTGTACATCATGTTGCAAAGTGAAATTGGATGAAAACACATAGGTTCCAGTGTCATGCCATTCTTATGGATAAGCATCATAAATGTTTCATCAAGACTCGATCAAATCCATTGGGTAGGATGAGGGTGCTATACTAGCTCGTGACTATCTTCTCCTAAAAATCTCTAGCTAGTTTTGAAGAATTTAGAGGTAAAACCATCTAGGCTAGGGGCTTTGTTCGATGTAATATCTTCTACCACTTCCTCCACCTCTACCAAGGAGTTTTCTCTCATAAGGGCCTCATTTTGATCTTCCGAAACTAATTTTGAAATTCATTGCTGGATCCTAGAGATTGCCTCACTCCTATCATGATTTGGCTTAGTGAACAAAGTTTGGAAGTGAGTGATCAACTCTTCTAAAATTTCCTCATATTGCACCAGCTGTCTATCAAACAATGTAAACTTTGAAACGGGAACTATAAACTCAAAATGGGAACTCTCGCCAAAAAACCCCAAAAAAACATAAAAAATAGTGCTCAAAACGAGAAGTGTATACTGGAATGATGTTTTTATTTTTTAGGCGTCAATTTTGAACATGTTTTAAAATTGGTAGTGACTACAAAATTTACTATGAAATTTTTGTGCAAAATATAGCTTCAAAATGAAAGTGATGACACTGGAACAATGATTTTTTTTTTAGGGTCAATTTTCAAAATTTAAAACAAATGCTAATAAAACAAAATTTTTATGTGTCAAACAAAGTTGTTTATGCAGGAAAGAACACACTATTGTTTTTGGTAGAATATCATTTTTCTTTCCTAAGTATAAATTTAACATGTTTTCAACCATAACATGCTAGATACAAAAAAAAAAATTGAAATTTTTTCAACTATAAAATTAAAAAACCATGACATTATGAACAAATTACATCACTAAATGCATTCAAAAGTCATTATTTGTATATTGAATAAAACATATTTTATATCCCTAATTTAAGACATATAATCCAACAACATAAAAATTCCTCATAACTTCTCATTTAACACCATATGGAAAACATTAATTTTATTTGAAGATACGATGCATACATCAGTTATATAAACTATCTTAAACAATTATTCAAAATCACTCATGTTTTCTGGCACACCATCAGAATTCACATCTTCAGATGAGTAACTGGATGTTGACAAAGATGTTCCATATTCTTCTCTTTCATCAACTAGTGCCCCATCTGAGTCCACATGCATGCCCAACATTTCAGGTTTCAAAATTCTTCTAGGTCTACGACTGGTTTCAGGTGACTCCCATGTCAACATTGTTCCTTCTGGTAACAACCTTTTCAGAATCTCTATCGTCTTGAAGCGAAGAGTTCCTCTATTTGTTAAATTGAAGTCATAAACAAGTATGTCTACATCCTCCAAATTTAATGTCTGTGTGGCGGCGATTTACATTTGTACCCTTTCTTTTTCTTTTTCCACCATTTTTTTTTGTCAACTACCATCTCTGGCTTATGCACACCATTGAATGGGTGTGTATTTGTGGCATACCAATGTACTTCAACACTTGTAACATCCTCATTTTCTGTAAAGACCTTTATAACTTTAGCAACCCAAAATGGATAGCCATTGGGATCTCCATCTGCTAGCACTGCAATCATGCAACAATCCTTAATATCATGTACTGAACCCCTATAAAGGTCTTCCATGGCTTCACGTTGTGCACGAGATCTTCTAGAACCAATATACATCTCTCTTTCCGATGCCTGTGAAGAATTAATAATACCTTGAGATTGTTGCTGCTCAACAATGTCTACTTCCTCATGTTCATTTGACACATTTTGTGGCCAAATAAATGGATTTTTCAAAGGTATATCTTCATTTATTTTTGTCGAAATGATATCACTTTGATTATTGAAAAACAACTCCCACCAAACTGAATCAGCAATTTCAAAGTACTCATATGTATATTTAATACATTTTTTAATTTATTCCAGGGAATTAGAATAATTTATAGCCCTCTTCTGTCTACGTGCATTCTGAACTTCACCAACTGATTGTAATAACAATATTCATGATGCAAATATTGGATGATCTAGAATGAACTTCAAAAATTGCAATCCTGATGACGGTGCCCATTCTGTAGTAGTTGAATACTTCTTGCCCCATATTAGTTTTTTCCCATCAATTTTTTTGATACGAAATTGATGTTGGAAGCTAATGTCATTAAGTTGTTCAATGCATTTCCCCTCACCATATGATCCCAGAATAAACCTTCGCATGTCAATAGTTTCTTCCAACACATCAAAAGTAGGCTATGGCATGTATGATTTCTTAATACATTCAATTAGTGATGGCAAGCTCCCAACTTCCTTCCTCCTCAATGTGACTGAAAAACAACTGAACATCTAATCAATATGGTCATCAGTGTGCCCAACAAGAAGGAAACCAACCTTTACCTTTTGAAAAATTCTCAATTCAACAAGCATGTTTAGATATCCAAAAACAACCTGATTTTGGTTTTCACGACAAGTGTTGTCCAATTGTAGATACAAAACTTCAGGAAGATTACCAGACCAATGAGAAATCACATCATGAATTATGGTTATGGTTAGATTTGCATCATTATGAATATTTGGAGTTGTGAAGTACACCCTTGGCAACATTTTCCCATTGAAGACTATACAACTGACCAAGTGAAACTGAATAAAATTTTCCTCTTGCAAATTTTTCGGTGTGCGAACAAAATGTGGTAAAAGTGTTTTCTTCTGGTCCTTACCATCAATTATCAAACCCAAATATTTATTCGGATTATCATAACACTTATTTCGATGCTTGTACAACTTCTTCCTTTTATTTTTTTGTTGTTCGCGATGCTCCTAAAGTTCTTTGACAATTAAATCTACACAACATAAAAGAAATTCATTAAGAAATATGTTTTCATAGTTGATGACTATACAGTTTTAAAAGTTAAAGTTATGAACACTTACCTCTTTCTGAGCCTTCACATTTGTCCCTTTTTTATTTAAGAGAAGCACATGTACTGCAAATCCCCATCCTTGTCTTCTTAGGAATACAGACATTATTGAATTCTTTCTTCCATATTTCACAAAATATTGATATGTAATAAATTGGCCATGTTCCTCAATACCTTCTGCATATTCTTTGTATAAGTTGTAGATTTCTCGTCTTGACAAATTATCTGGAATATGTACTGTCTCTCTATTTGGCATACACTCTCCATGCTTTGAAAAGAAATCTTTCATCCATGACATTGCAATATTTGATAATGGCCCAAACTGTCTTTTATGACGTACTTCTGAATAAAATGTGGGATCCTTTTCCAAATTTTCTTGAATTCTCGAAAGATGAAAATTCCCAATCGAATGAAACATTTTGAAAGCTTTTCTACACAATAATAAATTCCTAATATGATAATCATAACCTGACAATGTAGATTGCATGCAGCCAACTAAATATGAATTTTGCATGCTTTTATTCATTCAAAAATATCTCTTGCTGCTTTCTAATGCAAATGTGAAATCCATATGTTTCAAGCAATTTTTTTGGCAACATTCACTTGAAATGAGACGCTGATAGAACTTCTTCTCGTCAGATATTCTGCTCTACCCCTTGTATAGCTAGAACAACTTGCATTGATACAAAAAGGTCTGCTCCTACTCCTTGATACAATATTTCTTGGCAACATCTCCATCATTGGATCATCATTTTATAAGGATTTTCATCATCATTAAGTGGAATGTTATCCACATTATGATCAACTCTGCTTTTCAAATATTGACTTAGAGGATACTTTTCATCTTCCCCTTCTTCAGTGCTACTATCATAGTCCTTAGAATTCGGACTGAATGGAAAATTTGACTCGATGTTTAATGGATATTCTTCCTCATGTGCATTGTCAGTGCTACTCTCATAGTCCATAGAATTAGGACTACGTTGAAAATGTGATTGTTTACTTATTGAAGATGCTACATCATGTTCTTTGTCACTGCTACCTTTATACTCATTAGAATTAGGACTAACTGCATCATCCTGTCCATCGTCACTGTTATTCTCATAGTCCTTAGAATTAGGACTAAGAGGACACTATGACACTCCATTCTTTTGAAATTCATCATCACGTTGTTCATCACTGCTGCTCTCATAGTCCTTAGAATTAGGACTAAGTGGACACTTTGACACTCCATTCTTTTGAAATTCATTATCACACTCTTCATCACTGCTGCTCTCATAGTCCTTAGAATTAGGACTAAGTGGACGCTTTGACACTCCATTCTTTTGAAATTCATTATCACACTCTTCACCACTGCTGCTCTCATAGTCCTTAGAATTAGGACTAAGTGGACGCTTTGACACTCCATTCTTTTGAAATTCATTATCACACTCTTCACCACTGCTGCTCTCATAGTCCTTAGAATTAGGACTAAGTGGACACTTTGACACTCCATTCTTTTGAAATTCATTATCACACTCTTCATCACTGCTGCTTTCATAGTCCTTAGAATTAGGACTAAGTGGACACTTTGACACTCCATTCTTTTGAAATTCATTATCACACTCTTCATCACTGCTGCTCTCATAGTCCTTAGAATTAGGACTAAGTGGACACCGTGACACTCCATTCTTTTGAAATTCACCATCATGCACTTCAAAACTGCTGCTCTCATAGTCCTTAGAATTAGGACTAAGTGGACACCATGACACTCCATTCTTTTGAACTTCACCATCATGCTCTTCATCATCGTTGCTTTCATAGTCCTTAGAATTAGGACTAAGTGGAATCTGTGACTCTTTATTAATTTGAAATTCTCCATCCCCTCTTTCATCAGTGTTGCTCTCATAGTCTTTAGAATGGGGACTAAGTGGAAGAATTGACTTTCTATTCATAGTGGAAGGATTCCCGCTATATTCATCAATATGAATAGAGTTGTTACGCGATGAAGATGTTGATGGTGTATAAATCGAAACTTCACTATCACAACAATCCATCCCTTTCAAATAGAATATGTTGAATGATACAATGGAGTCTCCTAAGGATATTATATAGCTTAAAGAATAAAATATTCCCTCCAAAATTATTCCCTCCAAAAGGTTTCGCGAAAATATTTCCCTCCAAAATATTTCGCGAAAATATTTCCCTCTAAAAGTTTGTTAGATTTATTTACCTTCATTATTTTATTCTACAATTTATTGAAAAACGTAAACTAATTTTTTTATGAAATAAATCACTAAAATTAAAATTGTAAACTACAACTTGTACATTAATTATTCTAATAGTTAAAGTGTATAATATTTACTAAACAACTGAATTTTTTTTTAATTTTTATAATATATTCTAAAACAAATTAATCCCACATTTAATCCATTGTAAAACAATTCTACAATATTCGCTTTATAATATTTTAAAACAAATTATCCCACATTAATCGTACGGAAAAACATCTCTGTAATTTCACTTATATATTAAATTTCATTATCACTATTACTCACGTCACATCCAGGTTTTCTGAGGTTCGTTGAAAGACTCGTGAATTTGTGGAGCAGCTATATTGCTATCAACAACATATTCAATGAAAAATTCTCGCAATTGAAAGGTAAGTTCAATTTTTTTTTTCCTTCAAAATTTTCATATTAAATTAATTTAATGAAGAAGAATTTTTTTTTTTTTCTTTAATTAAGAATTTTTCTGCGCAATATATATTACGTCATCGTAACATGATGGGCCCATTTATATGGTGAGGATCATAAGGCCATTTTCCCCTTGCTGGAGTCACATATTCCGAAGTATTCTCTCAAATTCTTCCACAGCATGTCTATTATTTACATTGAAAGGCCCAATAGTCTTGGGCAACTTGACTAAATGGCCTTTCTTTGTTGGTACAAAATGAATCTAATCCACATTCAGACTTTGCCTAATGAATTCTAGAGAAAGCAATCTTATTCTCACAAAAGAAGGAAGGGGAGACCTCTACTCCATACAATCTAATCTCAAAATGATCTTAGAATTGAAACCAATTTCCAACTTTTATATCTTTGTTAAGTTGTAAGAAGGCTTGATCTTTTTGTAAGAGACATGGTGGCATAGAACTATTTATGATGGAATAAATGACTGACATGAAAGAGGCAGTGAAATATTCAAGACCTTCATAATTTGGGAGCCTTCTCACTGTATTAGTCTAGTTTACTACTGATTGTTTACTCTTGTGAACATCCATTATGTTCAGGCCTAAATGCATAAATCTTTCCACATGAACATAAAGGAACAAATAAAACACAAGTGATGGAAACATAAAGCAACCAATAAGATTTAAATTTAACAACTGAGATTTTATCAACCCTTACCAAAAAGTTGGAATATCAAGAATTGTTTCAAGTTGCATGATTAAATTGAACATTCCTAGCATAATCACAAAATTGTCATCCCTTCCCAAAACCCTACCAATTACTTGTAGAACTGGCTTAACATGTTCATCAAAAGTTTCCAAGAGAAACTGAGTTGGTTCAGTAGATAAAACTTACCTTGAAGGCATCAAATAGAATCATAATTGAGTATAGTCTCTAACAGCCAAATTTTTAAAATTCGCTACCATGGTTTCTTTTGTAAATGCGGCATAATGTTCTAAAGAGGGAAAGTCTAGGGCTTCATGAATTAGAAGATGAGAGGCCTGAAAGATATTTTCTCCTACTACATTCATCACAAAACATTTATGGAGATACATTGCAGAAGAAAACCAAGTGAAAAACTCGGGATAAACATATGTATGGGGAAATATAGTAGAGAAAAGACCTGATTTTACTGCTGCAGTGTATACAAGGGAATCAATTTGGCCTGCTAGGACGTTTTGGTGGAGTTCCATAAATTTAAGAGAAAACAAGTCAAAAATATCTCTCTTTGTGTCCATGAGGGGAATGTGAGTTGCAGAGCCAATTAAGGAAGCTTTATTTAACATTTTAAAGGAACTTAGAGGGTGGACACAATATATTGTCAGACCAAGAGGTAACTCCTCAAAGCGAATTGTGATTTTTCATAGAGATTAATCATGGATATATACATGGAGGGAGAGACTCTTGGGTTTCATCTCACGGTGTCTCTTCATCTTCTACTTCTCCTTATTTTCTCATTTACAATATTTACATGGATTCACCTAATCCCAAATATTAGGTGTCAGCATTCCCCCCCCCCTTAATCTGAAGGGATGTTGGTGAGTCCAAGCATCATTCTGAATCTTTCAAGATTTTCTCTTCCAAGCGCTTTGGTGAAGATGTTTGCAATTAGCTCATTTGTGGAACAATAGCGTAGATGGATTGTCTTGGCCTCAACATGATATCGAATCAGATGGTATTTTGTATTGATGTGCTTTGTTTGATCATGGAACTTTGGGTTCTTGGCCAGCTTTATTGTAGAAGTGTTTTCAATCATGAGAGGAATTGAATGCGCTTGTTTCTCCTGCAAGTCTTCCAGAATTTTCCTGAGCCACACAAATTCTTTTGTTGCTTCAGCTACTGCCACATATTCTGCCTTAGTTATGGAATCCACTGGAACTGATTATTTGCGTGACCTCCAGGAGACAACTCTTGATCCAAGACTCATAACATAACCTGAAGTAGATAGCCCAATTTCTTTATCTCCATCGAATCTTGAATCAAATTATCAAATCAAGTTGAAGTCACCCACCTGTGTATACCTAAGTCCAAAGTCTGGAGTTCCTTTCAATTACTTAAGAACTCTTTTTGCAGTAGACCAATGTCCCTCATAAGGCTTTTGCATAAACCTGGAGAGGATTCCAACAAGAAATGAAATGTTTGGTCTGGTAGTATTCAGGTAGTTGAGACTTCCTACAAGTTGCCTATACTTGGTTGCATCCTCGAATTGTTTTCCTTCAGTAGATGTGAGCTTTAAATTTTGTTCCATTGGAGTGGTTAAAATATTACACTCAGTCATGCCAAACCTGTTCAACAGATCTCCATTGTACTTCTTCTGAGAGAGGAATATAAACTTTGGATGTTGATTTGCTTCAATACCAAGATAGTAGTGAACAAAGCCCAAGTCCGTCATTTCAAAAACTTTCCTCAATTCCTTCTTTATGGATGCAATATAGCTCTCATTGTTCCCTGTCATCAAAAGATCATCCACATACACCACAAGATATACAACTATTTTTCTGACTTTCTTGACAAACAAAGTTTCATCATCAAGATCATAATGTTTGAAGTTGAGTTTCAGAAGATGCTCATTTAACTTCTCATGCCAGGCTTGTGGTGCTTGCTTGAGGCCATAGAAGGATTTTACAATCTTGCATACTTTTTGTTCTTGACCCTTCACAACAAATCCTTTTGGTTAGGACATAAGAATGATCTCTTTCATATATCCATTCAAGAAAGCAATTTTTACATCCATCTAATGGACTTTCCAATTGTTTTGTGTTGCCAAGGCAAAGAGTTTTTGGATGGTATCCCATTTTTTTGTGGGGGAAAAAATCTCCTCATAATCGGCCCCTTCCTTCTATGCAAAACCATTTGCCACAAGCTTAGCTTTATGCTTGTCAAGTGACCCATCAAATTTATACTTGTTCTTATAGACCCACTTACAACCTATTGGTTTGGTTCCCAATGGAGGATCAACCAGCTTCTAGGTGCCATTCTTTATCAAGGCATCATATTATTTATTCTTTCCATTCACCATGGGAAGAAGCTTCTTTGAAGCAAGTTGGTTCAAAATCTATAGACAAATTCAGTTCATAATCATAAGAAACATCCATATCAATAGGTGAACCAAGATCATCTACACCACCTCCATTTTGTCTGGTTGAGCTTCTTGTTCCTGTCTTTCCAACCTCATTGGGATGAACACTTTCAAGTGTCTTTATCACCCATTTTAGAGGACCTTTCTGAGATGTCCCAGGTTGCCATTTGACTGAGATGGGGCTAAATCAAGATTTATTCTCCCAATTCTGTTAATCACATCACCGAAGTATCATCATCAGATGGAGCTTCATGTGGGGGAGAGAGTGCTTCAGAAGAATATTCCACAAATTGATTCAGTATAGGAATCCCCCTTCAACATGTGGAATCTCATTATCAAATTCTTGAAAAGACTTTGCATGTCTGAATCTATCCAAGTGATCAAGCTACCACTCAACAATATTGTTAGCCTTGGAAGATTCAAGAAATATCACATCTTTATATAGTATAGATTTCTTGTTCATTTCACCATAGAGACAATATGCTTTGGAGGTATTTGAGTACCCCAAGAAGATACATTTGTGACTCCTTGCACCAAGTTTGTTTCTTTGTTCCTTAGGTATCAAGGCATAAAAGGTGGAACCAATGACCTTGAGATGCCTCACCAAAGCAATCTGGCCATACCACATTTCATAGGGAGTCTTGTTTTTTATAGCATTAGATGGACACCTATTATTTATATACACAACACATAGAATTGCATCAGCCCAAAACATCAACTTAACATTCTTGAAAAACATCATGGAATATACCATATTTAAGATTGTCATGTTCATTCTTTCATCTACTTCATTCTGTTGAGGATTATAAGGCACAGATGTTTGATGTTTGATCCCATGCTGGCAAAAGATAGTTTTCAAATTCATTTGAATTGTATTCTTTTCCATTATCAATGTGAATAGAGCCAATATGAGATTGTGCATCATTTTTCAATCCATGCATGAAAATTGTTGAATGTTTCAAAAGCATCGGACTTGTTCTTCAATAAATAAACCCAACACATTCTGGTGTAGTCATCAATAAATGTCATCATATATTTATTACCATCTGCAAAAGGAACATGCAGTGGGACACATAAGTTTGAATGAATGAGTTCAATTTTTCTATGTGCTCTAGAATGAGATTCATGAAAAGATTGTTTGTTGTGATTTCCTAGAATACAAGCATCACATTGCTTAAGTTTCCTAGGAATTGTAGGAAACCTAGTAACACCACTTTTCTTCAACAAACGAAGGTTGTCATAGTTCAAGTGTCCAATTCTAGCATGCCATCAAAGACTTGATGGAAATTTATCTTCATCGTAGTCTTTATTCTTTTATCCCCGTCATGACAAATGAGTGATCTGATGCTTTTCTCACCTCGACCTTGCCATGAAATATATGAATGGCGTGTCTTTGCTAGCAGATGTGGACCAAAGACAACAAGTTTCACCTCAACTCTGGGAGGTATAGAACATCATGTAGAAGAAATTCTGGAAGATTGGGCAGTTTGAGTCTGATGGTGCCAAGCCCTGATGGCTTGAGTTTTGATTTGTCTGCAAAATATATTGCTCCATCAACATTGTCAGTGAATTCTTCAAAAAAAACCTCTCCTAAAAGTCATGTGGCAAGTTGCTCCTGAATCAAGCAACCAATCATATTTCCAAGAAGCAATTGAAGCATTAAACAAGTCTTCAGTTACTCCATTATTACAATGTGCAACAACATAGTGAGCAGATTCGGGGTGCTTTACCTTTCCCTTTTTCATTGACTTTACCTTTGTCATTGACTTTACCTTTGCCTTCATTTCTTTCCTGCTCAATTCTATCCCAAGGCAACTTACATGTGGATGCATCATTTCCATCTCCATTGCATTGTATGCAATGAAGATCAAACTTTTCTCCTTGGAACTATCTGCCCACCCTGCCTCTAAAATTCCTCCTTCCTCTTCCTCTTCGACCACCTCTTCCTCTAGAAGAATCTTGTGCATGATTCTTTTTCTTTTGTGCAAGGCATACAACTTCTTCAGTAGACTGAGGAGTTGTCTTCTTCCCAAAATCCTTATCTCTCTCAGCAAACTTCTTTTCAAGGGAGTCAAAGGTAATATCCCTAAGGATTCCACTTGATTGCAGTGACTCAAGATAATGTGAATAGGTGGGATATAGTGCATTGACATAAATTATGAGAGGAATACATATCTCAACACCAGTGGATTTTATATCATGCATAATGGATCTTACTTCTGATGTTAAGGCAAGAGGTTCATCATTTTTCAACTCATAAATGAACAAATTCAAGTTCAAAGTGTGAGTCATGCAATTCCTTCAATTTCATTAAAGCTTCAAAGGCATTTGAAAATGGTGAAATATGGCAACTCAACTCTTCATTTATTGACGTTGCAATCAAGGCATAGACCTTGTTGTTCTTGTTTTCCCAAATTACAAGCTCCTTATCTAAAGTGGGATTTGCAGGCGAATTACCTCTTTTTCCTTCACAAATACCTTTCCATAACTCGTTGAAAATGAGGGTGTGTTTAAAAAAAAAATTGCTTTCGATTTCCCAAAAAAAAACACAATCTTTCTTGACATCTTTTGTTTAGGTGGCAAAAAACTTCACTATATTAATACTTTTAATATAGCATATATTCCTCCACTCACAAATATGATGGTTCCAACATATGAACCATATAATATATATCCAAAAGAAAAATCAACTAATTTCATGTCTCATTTATAGCATTTGTAATAGCCCTCGCGAAAATTACATGTAATAAAAGTTAAAAACAATAACCACAGTTGATGGGACACTTATTCCAAGATTAATGTTGTGCAGGACATCCTAGGGGGTGTTCATTTGGTTGTTTATGGCTAAAAAAATTGGCAAAGGCTAAGGTTGAGGCTTTGGAAAGGCAAAATGGCATTTTTGGCACAATTATTTATGAAATAACAGAAAATGAAGAAAATAACGGCCTCATTCGTAAAAAGGCTTATGAGGATCAGTTGGTAACCTTTTGTCAGTTGAGTTTTGGAGCTCTCTCATTATTCTCTCTCTCTCATACTCTTGGACACTTAGAGTTTTCTTGGAACATTTTGGCATTGGAGCAAGAAAGGGAAATAAGGCAAGAGGAAGCAAATACCAAGCAGGGAAAAGCAGGATCAAGCAACTACAACAGGCTTCATTGCAGGTACCAACTTGCATGTGTATTTTCCTTGCTAGATTTGACATGCATGGAATTGCATGTGGTTATTTTCTATCATGGCATGCACAAGTGTAACAATGTTTTAAGCCTAGCCTTGCCTTTTCCGGATAGCCATGGTGTGATTAGGTTCTCATGTTTTGGTTGAACTAGATGGTTGGATGGATTCGAAGCTGAGTGGGGTGGATATCCGAATGATAAAGTACATGGCCTAGTGGTCCTTGAACTGGACTATGGATCACGATAAAGTCACTGGCCTAGTGACCCCTGAGCCAAACTGTGGGTTACAGTAAAGTCAAGATTATGTTGCCTCAGTAGGCCTAGGAATCCTTGTCAGTGAATGGCAAGATATACGGTAAATACAAGAGGTGGTTTTATCTCTATTGGGCCTAGTAATCCTGGGTTTGGGATATGTGGTAAATCCTAGAGAGTGGGTCTCGGCTTAGGGCCTAGAGATATGGGTTTGGATTGCGGTAAAGCCTGAGAGACTAGGATACAAGAAAATTCCTCACGGTGTAGGTGGAGAAATCCAGTGGCATCCATGCTTGTTTGGCCAAGTGATCGGGTGGAGATCACGGTAAATCCTGTTATGATGTGTTCATTGTGTTGGCCTAGTGATCCGGGATGGATTACGGTAAAGCCTGGTTTCTATTGATGAGGGTGAGGTGTTTTAGCCTTGCTATGCCCTAGTTGGTTCTTTTGGTTTGAGCCCCACATTCATGCTTGGAATATGGCACGGGGGCGATTGGATGAAGAGAGACTTGGCTTAGCCAATCTATGGCTGGGTGGAACATGGTAGTCTCGTCTTCGATTGGTTTATTGCATTCATTAATTAGAAATTCATTCCCATGATTTTCATGTGTAAATGTATTGATGTATATGTGGATTTTTATGGTTGATATGTTTATAGTAATTATGTTCCTATTATGTTGGTTATATGTATATTTTATGACAATAGCTATGTATGGATCTCAACATGTTTTTACTTGTAAATGAATTGATAGTGTATCAATGGCCTAATAGACGATAATTCAACAAATGACATGAGAGAACAATGTTTCATAGTGATTCTCAGATAAGTATGAGATCCCTACGCTTAATATGTTGTTTACACTTGTAGGTTACATGTTGATGACATGTTTTACGAAATGCTTGTCATGGCTAGTAGGGATCTGCTTATGGACTTGTTCAACTCATTTCTTTGGCATCATTGTTTCCCTGTACATTTACTAATTTCAAGCTATCAATCCATTCTGGGCGGTGACCTGGACTCTGGGCCTGAAAAAGTGGCTTAAATCTTGAGGTCGCCTGGCATAGAACTGGCAATTTCAGTCCCTAGTCATTGGCAAGCAAGCCTGTGAGAGTGACTTTTGGTTGTTGGTCGCTCCCTTGCCCATAGCATGAGAGTGACTATGGCCTAAGAGATCCAAAACAACAATGGGACCTAAGGACATGTTGTCTGAGTGACTAACTTGTCTCCTGAGGGTTCTGTTGATGACGTTGGATGACTGTGTGTGATTTTTTCGTCAATTCCACTTCCTTAAAGTCACATAGGAGCTCGATATTGATCATAGTAGCCTCTCGTCTCATGTTTACCTAGTTGGCATGGTTACTTGGGTGGATGTAGAAGGAGGGTGTTACAGAGTAGTATCAGAGCATGGTTCAACTCTCGAGCTAGATGGGCGATGTGTGTTGGTCATGCATGCATGTCAGTTGCATGTGTGTCTCTTACACTTGCATTTCATATGCTTGTTTCATTTGCTTGATGATTGATTATGGTTGTAGTATGGTTATCATGGAGAATTTGATATTGATTTCGTGAAGTGTATTTGTCATGATTATGTGACTGGTTTCACATGGATTATATGTCACTTACATGTTGATTTTATGTCACCTACTTACATCCTTGTATCTTAGGTTACATTCTTGAATATTTTTATTACATGTATCAGTCTTGTAGGTTGATTGCTTATGTTCGACTACATGCATTTATGAGTATGCGTAGTTGATTAAGCATCGCTTATGCATGTTGTTGATTTCACATGGCAATGTGTACAATGGAGTAATGGTTGTTGTCATTCATGAGGTCATAGCATGCATTGTTGATATGGTCTTGTATTGGTGACCGGACCCTAACTCGAGTCATGTTTATATATTGATACATTTATTTGTGTATGTCTATATATTTTTATGCTTATGTTATACATGTATCACACTAATTTGGTGATCTTGAAGACAAGGTATCCTCCTCGAGCTATACTAAGGTACCTTGATTTATTGTGATTTGGTTTACCTGGCATATTATGCATTGCATGAAAGAGATCAAATGGTTAGCAAGATGGTTGACTACAAAGACTCTCCCTATGAATCTGAAGAACATTATGGTGTTGGGAACTCTTCTCATTTAGCAGATACATTAAGAAGTCTGAAGGAAGAGATATGGGGTTGTAAGGTAGATAATGATTGGATCATACAGGCACAAGAGAAGCAAGAAGAGGTTAATTCTATACTTTTTCAAAGTTTGTCATACTTGCAGCGACAAGGGCTACTACGGATCAGCCATGGACATGGGGCATATGGTATCAGGTCTCCTAGTAGACATAGGTCAGATATATCTAATACAGTGAGAGACGACAAGTTGATGGACACTCCGGATAGGACGGGTGATGAGTGCAGGTACTATTCTAGTTTTGGTTCTAATAGACATCATGATTGTCATCATTATCATCCTTATAGGAGGAATGATAGGGGATGCTTGTCGGATGAATTCAAGAAAGAAAAACCATCTACTTTTGATGGAGATGTGAAGAAGCTGAAAGATGTAGAGGCTTGGATACTTGGAATGAACAAATTCATTGAGTTGCATGATTACACAGATAACATGTAGGCAAGAGTAGTGATCTTCATCTTGAAAGGTAAAGCAAACATTTGGTGGGAAGATCGTCAGAGACATCAGGACAGATAACTTGAGTTGGCAGGAGTTCAAGAGGCTTTTCAAGAAGAAATACTTGTCAGAGAGGTACTACGACAAAAACGCTAAAGAGTTTTATGAGCTAAAGATGGGATCAGTGACGGATGAAGAGTACACGACCAATTGTTTGGAGCTATTGAGGTATGTACTGTATCTTACTGATGAGAAGGCTAAAGTTTAGAGATTTGTTAGTGTTTTTCCATTATAATTTAGAGATCAGATTGAGTATGATGAGACTCAATCACTTGAGGAAGTTATTGGGAAACTGAAGCATTTCTATGAACAATCAAAGTGTAAGAATGAATCCCAACAAGGATGGAATGGAAAGGACAAAGCTAAAGGTAAATGGCAGCCTAAGAGGACAATTCCTTCGCATGCAAATGAGAAAGAGAATGTGGCACCACAAAAGAAATTTAATGCAGCTAGATAGGGACATGGGTCACAAAAGCAACAACAACATAAAGGTGAGGGCACTAGTTAGTTGGAGTGTTGGACATGCGATAACGAGCACCTTAAGAGAGATTGTCCAGAGAATTAGGGTGGTAGGCCTCAAATATACATTGCACAGGAAGCGCAGATTGTTGGGGATGTTGGTCAGAGTATTCCACGTATCTATGCGTGGACAACAGGTAGGCAGAACACCAGGCAACTATCATTGAGATGGACAGTAAGTTTTGTGATCAAGTTATTTCTATTTTGATTGACCCTGGGTCTAATTATATCTATGTTAGTCCTAAATTGGTGGATAAGTGTGGTTTGAGTAAGGAATTGCATGCAGAATATTGGTTATTATAGTTGGCTACAGGTACAAAGAAGCGAGCTCACCATTGGGTAAGAGCTTGCGCATTTGATTTGAATGGTATGCGTACATCAACACATTTGAATGTATTACCATTGGGTTCATACAATATGTTGTTGCGCATGGATTGGTTGTATCTTCATAGAACCAAGGTAGATTGTTGTGATAAATCTATTAAGTGTGTTGATGACAATGGAGAACCAAGAATCTTACAGGGTAAGAAGAAAGCCACACAGTTACGATGGTGACAATTATTCAAGAAAAACGTAGCCACAAGAAAGGGTGTGTGTTATTCGCAATGCATATTTCTAGTGATAAGGGTAAGGAGGTTGAGGATGCAAATGTGTTGAGTAGGTATCCAATTTTGCAGCAGTTTCAAAATGTATTTCCTAAAGACATTACAAAGTTGCCACCTCACAGGGAGGTAGACTTTTCTATTGAGTTAATGCCAGGGGCAGCTCCAACATCAAAAGAACCTTAAAGGATTAGCACACTTGAGTTAGTTGAGTTAAAGCTATAGTTGAAGGAAATGTTGGACAAGGGATACATTAGGCAAGTGTATCACCTTGGGGTCCACTAGTCTTGTTTGTGAAGAAGAAAGATGGTACTCTCAGATTGTGCATTGACTACAGGCAGTTAAAAAAAGTGAATATCAAGAATAGGTACCCATTGCTGAGGATTGAAGACTTGTTCGATCAGCTGAAGGGAGTAGTAGTGTTCTTGAAGATTGACTTGAGATCGGATACCATCAAGTACGCATCAAAGAAGAGGACATTTACAAGACTACGTTCAGGACCAGGTATGGGAATTATGAGTCTGTTGTTGTTCCATTTGGCTTAACTAATCCTCCATCTACATTCATGTGCTTGATAATAGTGTGTTGCATTCATATTTGGATAAGTTTGTTATTTAGTTAATTGATGATATACTGGTATATTCTAAAAATGAGGAAGAGCATGTCGAGCATTTAGCAGCAATGTTGAGGTTGTTGAGGGAGCATTAGTGGTATGCTAATCTCAACAAAATGAGGTACATTACTTGGGGCATGTTGTCTCCAAGGAGGTCATTATAGTAGATCCAAATAAGATAAGAGCCATCATGGAATGGGTAGCTCCTAAAAGTGTGGATGAGGTGAGATCTTTCATGTGTTTGGCAGGATATTACAGGAGGTTCATCAGGAACTTCTCGTGGATTGCTTATCCCATCACATCATTGCAAAGGAAAGGTAAGAATTTCAAATGGACATAGGAGTGTGAGGCTAGCTTTGAGCAGCTTAAGGAGTGTTTGACACATGCACTAGTGTTATAGATTGCATATTTGAACAAAGAGTTTGTGGTATGCACAGATGTTTGCAAGAGAGGGCTTGGTGGAGTCCTTATGTAGGATGGACAGGTGGTATGTTATGAGTCTCAGAAACTAAAAGAGCATGAGAAGAACTACCTGACACAAGATCTTGAGTTAGTAGTGATCATACATGCATTGAAGATGTGGAGACACTATCTTCTTGGCAGGAGGTTTCTACTTATGAGTGATCATATTGGGTTGGGGTATTTGTTTGACCAACTGAATCTGAATGTGATGCAGGCTAGATGGTTGGCCATGATCAATGAGTTTGATTTCGAGATCAGGTACATCAAAGGAAAATAGAACAAGGTGGAAGATGCTCTCAATAGATGGGTACATGTACATCACTTCACAGCTATGAGCTCCTATGGGATAGACTTACAGGATATGATCTTGCAAGCAAGTCAGCAAGATGTCAAGTATATGGAGATTATGCACAGGTTGCAACAAGGTGATGGTATAGGTACAAGTGATATTACATGTACATGTACAGGTGTAGGTACATGTACATGTAAGGGTATAGGTACAGGTGGCAGTACAGGTACGGGCGCAAGTGCGCAGGATATGGATTATTGTCTTACAGCGGACAGATTGGTCAAGTTTCGAGACACGATATATGTACTAGATAACAATGAGTTCAAGAAGGCGATCTTGAGGGAGTTTCATGTGAAACCTTATTCAAGTCACCCAGGTTATCAGAAGACACTGATAGTGGTGAAGAGATTCTACTATTGGCGAATCTGAAGAGAAATGTAGCAGAGTTTGTGGTGAGGTGTTTCGACTGATAGCAAGTGAAAGCAAAGTGTAAACATCCAGGTGGATTGCTATAGCTGATTGCAATTCTAGAGTGGAAATGGGAGGTCATTTCCATGGATTTCATCACAGGGTTTCCGAAGATAGTAAAGCAGCATGATTCCATCATGGTTATTATGGACAAGTTAACAAAGGTTAAACACTTCATTCCAGTGAAGTATACATTCTCAGCTAGCGATGTGGCACAATTATTCATCAGAGATGTGGTTAGACTACATGGTGTTCTGAATAATATTGTGTCAAAAAGGGATGTGAAGTTCACTTCCAAGTCTTGGAATGACTTATTTGTAGGATTGGGCATAGATTTGGCCTTCAACACAACTTATCATCCACGGACAAATGGACAGACAAAGAGGGTCAACAGGATATTAGAGGACATGTTGAGGATGCATGTAATGCATCAACAATGGAAGTGGGAATGTATCTCCCTTTGGTAGAATTCATGTACAACAACGGTTATCAAGAGTCATTGAGGATGAGTCCTTTTGAGGCATTTATGGGTGGATTTGTAACACTCCCATCAGTTGAAGTGATCCAGTTAGCAGAGTATTGATTGGACCAGATATGTTGGTTGACATGGAACATGATATGCAGGTGATCAAGAAGAATCTAAAGGCATCACAAGATAGGCAGAAGAGTTATGTAGAGGAAAGAGTTGTTAAAGGAGTTCCAAGTTGGGGAATAGGTGTACTTGAGCACCAAACCGAAAAATATCTCCTTGCAGATTGGATAATGTGCTAAGTTGGCACCACGGTTTTGTGGACCCTTAAGTATCATTGAGAGGATTGGGCCAATAGCCTATTGACTTGTATTGCCTCTAACAGTGAAATTCCATGATATTTTCCATGCATCTTTGTTTACGAAGTATCTTAAGGATGTTGATCATGTGATTTATTGGTATGTATTGCAAGTGGAACTAGATGGAGAATTCTAGCCAAAGCCTCAATGTATATTGCAGAAAAAGGTGCTCATGCTCCAGAACCGAGCAATCGAGTAAGTTAAAGTGCAATGGAAGCACTTTGGGCCTGATGAAGCTAAATGGGAGGTGGCAGATCAATGTGTCCTTTCTTGTTTTCCGGTTGAGGCAAAGCAGCTTCTATATGGTGGTTTGGTATATGCTTTGATATGGTTGTTTGGTATATGCTTTGATATCATATTTTGGTATATGTTTTGATATGGTGTTTTGGTATAGGCTTAGATATGGTGTTTGGTATATGTTTTCATATATATGATGTAGTATATGTTTTTAGTATATATTTTTGGTGATGTTGCTATGTGTACATATGTATATGGATGTAAATACTGCCACGAGCTATGTTATAAAGCTCCACTATGCAGTATGGGTGTTATGTTTTCATGTTACTATGTTATCATGTGATTATGTTATCATGATGTTATGGTGTCATGTGGGTTGGCACTCAGCAATATGATCATCGTAAATACCGTAATGAGTAGTTTTATAAAGCTTCACTATGCGGTATGTTGTCATGATGTTTTGCTTTTGAGCAGGTCTTTCATTGCAAATACTGCAACGAGCTATGTTATAAAGCTCCATGAGCAATATGTCTTCTTTTAGTAGGTTGTTGAGGTATATGTGTGATTGAAAACTGAGGGCAGTGTCCCCCAAGGTGGAGGGTTTTGTAACAACCATGGTGAAAATTCCATGTAATAAAAGTTAAAAACAATAACCATGGTTGATGCGACACTTATTCCAAGCTGAATGTTAGGCATGACATCCTAGGGTGTGTTCATTGGTTGTTTATGTCTAAGGAAATTGGCAAAGGATAAGGCTTTGGAAAGGAAAAATGGAATTTTTGGCACAATTATTTATGAAAATAATGGAAATTAGGAGAAAAGGGAGGTGAAAGGTCACAGGTTGCATGGGAGGAGGAAAATGAAGGAAAATAATGGAAAATGAAGAAAATAGAGGCCTCATTCATAAAAGGGCTACTGAGGATCAATTGCTAGCCTTTTTTCAGTTGAGTTCTAGGGCTCTCTCATTATTCTCTCTCTCTCTCTCTCATACTCTAGGACACTTCAAGTTTTCTTGGAGCATTTTGGCATTGGAGCAAGAAAGGCAAAGAAGGAAAGAGGAAACAAAGATCAAGAAGGGAAAGGCAGGATCAAGCGGCTACAACAGGCTTCATTGCAGGTATCGACTTCCATGTCTATTTTTCTTTCTATATTTGGCATGCATGGCATTGCATGTGGTTCTTTTCTATCATGGCATGGGTTTTGGCAGGTGTAATAGTGTTTTCAGCCTAGCTTTGTCATTTCTGGATAACCATGGTGTGATGGGGTTCTCATGTTTTGGTTGAGATAGATTTTCAGATGGATTCGAAGTTGAGTGGGGTGGATATCCAAATGATATAGCACATGGCCTAGTGGTCCCTAAATCAGACTGTGGATCATGGTAAAGCCATTGACCTAGTGACCCTTGAGCCAGATTGTGGGTTGCGGTAAAGCTAGAATTATGTTGCCTCGATGGGACTAGGAATCCTTGTTGGTGAATGGTAGGATATACAGTAAATTCAAGAGGTGGTTTTCTCTCCGTTGGGCCTAGTAATCCTGGGTTTGGGATATGCAGTAAAGCCTAGAGAGTGAGTCTCGGTTTAGGGCCTAATGATTCGAGTTTGGATTGTGGTAAAGCCTGAGAGACTAGGAGACAGGAAAATTCCTCATGGTGTAGGTGGAGAAATATGGTGGCATCCATGCCTTTTTGGCCTAGTGATCGGGTGGATATCATGGTAAAGCCTGCTATGATGTGTTCATTGCGTTGGCCTAGTGATCGGGTGGAGATCACGGTAAAGCCTGCTATGATGTGTTCATTGTGTTGGCCTAGTGATCCGGGATGGATTACGGTAAAGCCTGGTTTATGTTGATGAGGGTGAGGTGGTTTAGCCTCAATATGCCCTAGTTGGTTCTTTTGGTTTGAGTCCCACATTCATGATTTGGAATATGGCACTGGGTGATTAGCTAAAGAGATACTTGGCTCAGCCAATCTATGGTCGGGTGGAAAGTGGTAGTCCCATCTCCAGTTGGTTTATTGCATTCATTAATGAGAAATTTATTCCCTTGATTTTCATGTGTAAATGTATTGATGTATATGTGGATTTGGATGGTTGATATGCTTATGGTAATTTTGTTCCTATTATGTTAGTTATATTTATATTTTATGACAACAACTATGTGTGGCTCTCAGCATGTTTTTACTTGCAAATGAATGGATAGTGTATAAACGGAATAATAGATAATAATGTAACAAATTACATGAGGGAATAATGGTTCATAGAAATTATCAGATAAGTATGAGATCCCCACACTTAATTATGTTGTTTACACCTATAGGTTACATGTTGATGACATGTTTGACGAAATGCCTGTGATGGCTAGTAGGGGTATGGTTATGGACTTGTTCATCTTATTGATTTTGCATCATTGTTTCCTTGTACTTTTACTGATTTCAAGCTATCACTCCATTTTGCGCAGTGGTCTGGGCTCTAGGCCTGAAAAAGTGGCTTAAATCCTAGGGTCACTGGCACAGAACTGGCAATTTTGGTCTATGGTCACTGGCAGGTGTTTCTGGGAAAACTAGTGTGTATTTGATCTGCTAGTCCCACTAAGACAGGTAGCTATCTTAGAAACAAACAATTCAAAGTAACTTGTGTTTTCTTTTATGGATGATAGATAAGAGAGAAGCATAGAGCACCAACCTTAATCTTTCGCTTGGCTCCTTGCTTGTTTCCTCTCTCCTTTGATAGAGATTGCCACTCCTTTCTCACTTGTCCCGCTTCAAAGAACACCTATAGAGGCAAAGCAACAAGAAACCATCAAAGCATAGAGATCTATGATACCATAAACAATGTAGAATCAGAAGTACATTAACCATACAATTGTATACACAAATACAAGATTCATAAACACACAAGTATATGGAGGAAAACTCAAATAACTTTATTGATAGTAGAAGTAGAAGAGAGGATTACAACCCAGCTGTCTGATCCAGCATCATCCTCCCAGCATGAAATCCCTCTTCACCTCATGAAAAGCAAGATCACCGAACAATACAATGTCTCAAATAGAAACCAACAGCACTTCCTTACAAGCTACAAAATTCCAGCCTCTGGATCTCTAAGATGAGGGATCCATATATAGATATTTGCAGGGGGTGAGTCAGCTTCTAGGTTTTTTATTAGTGTCATTTCACTGATATTTATTGGTTCCACTTGGATATTTCATGATCTGTTACTCATCCCTGGGCGAATTCAGAGAGGCAAGTGTCACATGAGCAGTTTCTAGAAGATTCTCTGGGTTTCCACTTAGCAAACTATCTCTGCCATTTGTATACTCTCGCCCATCGCACCCTACAGAAGGCCTTTTTAGTATGCATCGCACCTTGACCAAGGAGCAGTCTGTATGGGTCAGTTTTGACCAGTTCTGAGTAGTTTTTCAAGTGGAACTTCTGGGAAATGATGTAATCAGTTGACTTTGATCCTTTAGGGTGTGAAACAACACTTTTAGTGGTTTAAGAGCCCTTTTTTTTATCAACATATGTGATTGGGGTTGCAGTGCCCAAATATGTCTATAACATTTGCCCCCTAAAGCATGAGGTCGTAAATCTTCTGACGTCGGGTGAATTCTTTATAATGAGGATCTGAGGTTTTTCAAACTGGAAGGTGACCTGTAATAATATACAATACAATACATTATCTTCATATTATTTTCATGATCTAGCTGAGGTGAGCATTCCCATGCTCAGATTTATAAATTCATTTTCATGTACATAGGATAGACAATCGTCTGCTGTTGCAGACTGGTGATTCTTGTAGAGCCATCATCCCTTAGCTTGGATGATCATCTGTGCAGCTATGGAGTACATTTGATGTCTTTATTTTCCTGAATGTATCTTAGCCCAGATGGATGAAACTAGATCCGAGGTCTTCAAACTCGTTTAGTCTTTGTCCGATGTACAAGTCGATCCATGTGAAAAGATGTTATGAAGTCAAACATGGAAAGACATCGCCTGATTACCAACCAATGATGTAAGTTGTTAACAGGCACGAGAGGAATCACCGATAATGATAATGACCCTCAAGGTACTGCAGTACAATTCATGTGGTGTGAATATATGAGTCGATGTTGAAGACCACGTAAAATCTTTCGATTGAAGGCCTTTGATGTAAACCTGTCACCGGAAGTGAGAAACTTGCCATTGAGGCATGCAAGTTTCAAAGTACTGAAAGGGTTGTTCCTAAGTCAACTTCTTGGATAATGAGCTGATATTGATAAGAAGTGACCCGTTGTAGGAGGGACTTAATGAATCCCACATATACGACAAGAAATGAAGCAAATGATTTCCTGGAGGTGAAAACGATCTGATGATACAAGGTTCAGGAATGGCGGTCATGAAAAAGGGAGAGTGAATTTATTGCAGTGCATGAGGCGTTAGCTGGGTTGGTGAATCCAATGAGCGACTTCTCTTGAACATATCGGCAACACTGAAATGGATTGGTAGCGTTAACCCCAAAAATGGATGGTACGGAGGACAAATGGTGATGTGACTGGTGAACAGAATAACCCAACCTGACTCAATCATGGTGATGGAGTGAAAGTGTCAGGTTCAAGAGCGACCTGCTACCAATGAAGTTCTTCAAGTTTTCATCCCTTTTTCCCCAGTCATTGTTGGCTAGTACCTCTTTATTTTTGTCAAGCTTAAGGAGGATAACATATGCTTGTTCTATAATTTGCCCTTCGGGCAAACCTGTCGCTATGTTTTAGCAAGCCTAGCAATAGTGAAACTCGCTCTTGTCCGAATTGACAAGTTTGTCGCTATTGTTTTAACGAGTTTAACGACAAAGATAACTTGGTCCTTTTCATATTTAGAGAGTTTGAAAAGGGACGACAAGGAAACTCTAACAGTCCTTTTTCGTGGTATAATCCCTTAAGTCCGAAAAAAGTATAAAATAATACGAAAGAGATGACTTTTTAATAGTTTTAGCGAGCCGAAAAAGACAAGAGTTCGATGTTTTTATGGAATGATCCCTCGAGTCGAAAAAGATTAAAACGTAGAGGAGGGATGGTGCTTCCCTTTACTTTAACAAGTTGGAAAGGCCAGTAGCTCGGGAATATTTTCATATTTTACGAGTCTAAAAAGAGCTTAAAAGAGACTCTTTTTTGAGGAACGAGTGATGTTTTCGGGTAGCAACTGGTTCTAGGTAAGTTTGGAACTTCTCAAGCATGGCATTGTAAAGAGGGTGGCTAACAGAATCACTCGTCGCAGCTGTTCCTCAAAAGGGTAAATAATCAAGTGGAGGTGTATGATCGGCTAAAAGAGTGGAGGTGACAGTAAGAACATGACCAAGGCTCAAAAGGCTGATAGTAATGCAATCACAAAGGTTATTTACCGAGGGTGGATTCATTTTTTTTAATGAGCTTGAATCTTTAGAAACTATGCTCAGTGCTATGTTTATTTTTTAACGACCTTGAACTTTGCGGAAACATTGCTCATTGCTAGGTTTATTTTTTTAACGAGCTTGAACTTTGTGGAAACAGTGCTTGCTCTAGTCATCTTTAAAGATGTCTCTTATTAGTAGGTTCATTTTTTAGTGAGCTTGCCCCATGTGAAAATTTGCTCAGTACCTTTTGTATGCAGGTTAGAAATGACCAACTACAGAACTAAGAGTTAATGAACTACTAAGGTTGGGTAGGATAGTTTCCTACAAAACATTTCCTTTGCTTTGACGGGGTCTGCCGACAAAGGTGAATGGTGGATCAGACCAATCACCTAACCTGAGTAGTTGAACTAAAAGTTAGACTAAAATACTACGAGGTTAGAGTTGCGCTGGTCGCTTTTCACTTGCATAAAAAAGGTTTGCATGCCCCTAGGTATAAAGAAAAGTAGAGTTTCCAGGTTACCACATGGAAGTAGTTACATTTAAGCAAGATTGTTTCATCTGCAGAGCAAACAAAACACTTCATTGGCTTTGTCCATTGAAGTAGACAAAGGTGAATGGAGTGGGTCGACACTTCCAATCACATAACCTTCGAGGAGATCCTGTTTCGAACTGATCCCATATCCTATACGGAAATGGCATTTCAGACCAATCATATAACCTGCGATGACGAGATATTGTTCGAGACTGATCCCATATCCTACATGGAGGAGTGTTTTAGACTGGTCATATATCCTACAAGGAAATTTGTTTTTCATCTAGGTTCGCCTGTCAAAGCGGACCAGGGTGCATGCCCCCTAAGCTTTGTCACATTCACTGAATTACTCGCGGTAATTAGGTGGATGAACTGGAGGTTGAAGAGACATTCCTTGTGCAAAGAGACCATTTAGGGATGGTGTTTGACTCGTAGCTGTGTTTGAACCAAGAAATGAAAGCTGGTCAACAAGTTGTACCATTCTGCCTTCATACGGGAAACACATCACCCGAAAGAGTGAGGAAACAATAGCTCCCATGTTGTAAATGTAGTCACGCCCAAGGAGTAGATTGTAATCTAGTGGCCCTTAGACTACCATCACATTCAAATGAACGGTTTTCCTTCTCAAAGTTATAGGCAAATTTGGAAGGATCCCTAACAATCGACTGGTTCCTTTATTGAAGCCTGACAAATTTCGATTCTCAGGCAAAAGTGATGGCGAACCAAGCGCATTCCAAGCAGTTGAGGAAAGGATACTCGCGGAAGCCCCTTCATCTATGATAGTGCTAGCCATGATCATTCTGTAAACTTGTACTATGATTCGGAATGGTACATTAGATGGAAGGAAGGGTCCCGCTAGTAGATTCCAATCAAAGGAAACGACTAGATTGCTTGGAGGAGGGACCGAATAAATGGCCGAATGAATCTCTTGAAATGGTTAACTTCCCTCCTGTGGTAAAGGAATGGGTAGATTTCCCCCATGTTCATCAGACTCTGTGTTAGCAAAAAGAATTTGAACGGTGCCATTCTTATTGTCTTTGGAGACTGTATCATTTGAAGGTGGACCTTCTGAAGGTAAGACTGGGTCGACTGCCGTCTCGACCTGTTGACTTGGATCCGGTGTAGACTCAGAGGGTTTATCTTCAAGGATAGGTGCTTCGACCGACAACAGAGGTGTGTCAGTCGGATTTTCAACTAGCGATGGACCTGGCAAGAGCTTCTTGTATCCAGGCGGAAGTCGCTGCGGTGAAGCAAGGCAGTTATCAAAGACACTTTTAGCTTCGTCTAAAAAAGGACAACGACGGAGGGCATGATCGACTTCACACAACCTACAAGGAAATCTAGATCTTCCTTTCTGTCCATTGACTTCATTTTCACTAGTCGATGGTGTACTCTCAACATGGTCAACAGAGGTTGATGACACCGAATGGTGCAACCGGGGAGACCAGTCTCTCAAGATTCGCGAGATGCGAGGACAATCTCGATGATAGTGGTTTCCTATGCAAATTACGCATGGAGATTTGGGTTTGGAAGGTGCGGTGTGCGGATTTTCGTCGGACGACGCATGGTTGCCCCCTTGCACAGCTGGTTTGTTCTTCTTCTTCTCCCTCCCTTTCTTCTTCTTCTCACTTACTTGGTTTTGAGTATCATTAGTTTCACCAGGCGAAGAGGGAGAAACAAATGAAGTAGAAGGTGAGGGAGCAACTCTAGCATCATCTGGTTGCTAATTTGATTGCTGAGGAATTACGGTGTTTTGAACGACAAAGGTCGAGAATAGCCATACTGGAAGGCCAATTGTGAGTCATGGAAGGGACAATGTAGCCATATAAGGAGCACCAATATCTCCCCAAGAGGAGAAAGGACTAGGATTTCCCCCAAGGGGAAATCCCTGATTAGTGGACTCCATTATCTCAACCTAAGATCAATGAAGGAATAGGGATGTTATTCTGAATTAAATGAATTTTATGACGCTTTGACACAACTTGCTTTTTCAATTTTAAAGAGTTGAGAAAAAACTAAAGGTGAATCTAGTCACCTTAAATTTTTAATGAGCCTGAAGTGACAAGTGCTCAGATGGACCTTTTCTTTTAGGGAGTCGAAAAGGAACGAAAGTGACTACTCTAGAAATCTAGATAGAGGGATTACCAAACCAATCGTAAAACTGCAATATACACCTTGGTGGTAAACTAGAGAGAAATTACCAAGGACTTTACGTAAGGCAGTCAATCTTCCTGAATGTTGTGTTCAGTGCATTGCGATCGATAGGGCAATGGACATGGCTTCCTAAGGATAAAGGATATCAGCCTATTGTGGTCTCCCAATATATACTCGACGGTACGGGGAGCACAAGTCCATACTGGCACTTGTCGTATCAAAGAGGAGGAATCACCCAACCTTCGATGAAAAAAAATAGTTACCAGGTTTTACGACGCCGGAATACATCTCTAGCCTAGACTTCTATATGTTGTGCGTTAGGTTCCAAAGATTTTTTATGTTCATTGAGGTTTATTTTATAGTTGATATTTCTTAGAAGTTTGTTTTTCAAGGTTCAAATATTTGTCAGTGGATTTCCATTAACATTTAGAGATCTGATTGAGTATGATGAGCCTTGGTCGCTTGAGGAAGTTATTGGGAAATTGAAGCATTACTATGAGCAATTAAAGTGTAAGACAAAATTTCAACAAGATTGGAAAGGGAAAGGAAAAGCTAAAGGTAAATGGCAACTGAAGCGAACAAGACCTCAAATTGCAAGAGAGAAAGAAAATGTTGCACCTTACAAGAAGTTTAATGGGTCACAATCTAGAGGGCAGCAGAATAAAGGTGATGGTAAGGAACAGTTGCAGTGTTGGATATGTGGCAAGGAGCATCTCAAGAGGGATTGTCTAAAGAATCAAGGTGGTGGGCCTCAGATTTACAATGCACAGGAAGTGCAAACAATTGGGGATGTTGGGTAGAGCATTCCATGGATCTATGTAGCATTGGATAACAGGCAAGGGAATCACCAGGTGTCTATTATCAAGATGGATGGTAAGCTTTGTGATCAATTTGTTTCTATTTTGATTGACCCTAGATCTAATTATCGTTATGCTTGTCCTGACCTGGTGGATAAGTGTGGTTTGAATAAAGAAGTACATGCAAAATCTTGATTAATGCAGTTGGCCATAGGTACAAAGAAGAGAGTTCATCATTGGCTAAGATCTTGTGCATTCGAGTTGAACAGTATGCCTACCTCGACACATTTGAATGCACTGTCATTGGAATCATATAGTATGTTTTTGGTTATGGACTAGGTGTGCCTTCACATGACTAAGGTGGATTGTTATGACAAAGCTATTGAGTGTTTGGATAACAATGGAGAATAGAGAATCTTACAGGGTAAGAAGAAGGCAGCATCAATTAGAATGGTGACAGCTATGAGGGCAAAGCGCAGTCGCATAAAAGGGTGTGTGTTATTTGTAGTGCATATTTCTAGTGATAAAGGTAAGGATGTTGAGGATGTAGAAGTTATGAATGGGTACTCGATCCTGTTGCAGTTCCAGGATGTGTTTCTAGCAGAGATTTTAGAGTTTCCGCCTTGCATATAAGTGGAATTTTTTTATTGATTTGGTACCAGGGGAACGCCATCATCAAAGGCACCATACAGGATGAGCATAACAGAGTTAGTAGGCTTGAAGTTGCAGTTGAAGGAAATGCTTGATGAGGGATACATTAGGCCAAGTGTATTACCTTGGGGTGCCCCAATGTTGTTTGTGAAGAAGAAGGATGGTACTCTTAGGTTATGCATTGATTATAGACAATTGAACAAAGTGGCCATCAAGAACAAGTACCCATTTCTGAGGATTGATGACTTATTTGATCAGTTGAAGGGAGCAACAGTGTTCTCGAAGATTGATCTAAGATCATGATACCATCATGGTACGCATCAAAGAAGAGAACATCTACAACACTGCTTCCAAGACCCGGTATGGGAATTATGAGTTTGTTTTGGTTCTTTTTGGTTTGACTAATGCTCCAGCTACCTTTATGTGATTGATGAATGTGTGTTGCGTCCTTATCTGGACAAGTTTTTCATTGTATCCATTGATGATATATTAATATATTCTAAGAATGAGGAAGAACATGCTAAACACTTAGCAGCATTATTGAGATTGCTGAGACAGCATCAATTTTATGCCAAGTGTAGCAAATGGAGTTACATTACTTGGGACATGTTGTTTCCATGGAAGGCATAGCAGTGGACTCGGAAAAGATAAGAGCTATCATGGAGTGGGCAATTCCTAGAAATGTGGATCAGGTAAGATCATTTATGGGGCTAGTAGGTTATGATATGAGGTTCATCAGGAAATTCTCTCGGATTGCATATCCTATTACGTCATTGCAGAGGAAAGGTAAGAAATTTGAATGGACAAAGGAATGTGCAACCAATTTTAAGCAATTGAAGCAGTTGTTGACAAATGCTCCAGTGCTAAATATCGTAGATCCAGATAAAGAGTTTGTGGTGTGTATAGATGCCTACAAGAGACGACTTTGTGGATTCTTAATGCAAGAAGGACATGTAGTGTGCTATTAGTCACAGAAACTAAATGAGCACGAGCAAAATTATCTGACACATGATCTTGAGTTGGTAGTGATCATCCATGCATTGAAGATGTGGAGACATTATCTTCTTAGCAAAAGGTTTGTATTGATGAGTTATCACAGTGGATTGAGGTATCTATTTGACCAACCAAATCTGAATTCCAAGCAAGCTAGATGCTTGGCCACGATTAGTGAGTTTGACTTTGAGATCGATACATCAAAGGTAATGATAACAGGGTTACAAATGATCTTAGTAGGAGACTGCAGGTGAATCATATAACAATTATGAGTTCTTATGGGATAGGCTTACAAGATCATATCTTACAGGCAGAAGAACATGATGACATGTACATAGAGCTTAGGCACAAGTTACAACAGGGTAGAGGTGACCAGGATGTAGAATATCGTCTTACAACAGGTGGTTGGTAGATTTAGGGACAACATTTATGTGTTGAATGAAAATGATCTCAAGAAGACTATATTGATATAATTTCATGCAAGATTGTATTCAAGTCACCCAGGATACCAGAAGAGATTGAAAACAGTGAAGAAGTTTTATTATTGGTCGAATCTGAAGAAGGAAGTGGCAGAGTTTGTGGCTAGATGCTTAGGTTGTCAATAGATAGAAGTAGAATGTAAGCACCCATGTGGATTGCTAAAACCGATTTTGATTCCAGAGTGGAAATGGGAGGCATTTCCATGGATTTCATCACAGGTTTGCCAAGGACATCTACACAACATGATTCCCTCATGGTCATGGTGGACAAGTTGACAAAGGTAGCACACTTCATTCCAATGAAGTCTACCTATTCAACTAATCATGTATCACAGGTCTTCATTAGAGATGTAGTGAGGTTGCATGGTGTTTCAAGAAATATTGTGCTTGTTAGGGATGTTAAGTTCACTTCTATATTATGGAAGGAGTTATTTGCAGGCTTGGGTATAGAGTTGGCCTTCAACACCGCTTATCATCCGTAGACAAATGGACAGACAGAGGGGGTCAACAAGATATTGGAGGACATGTTGAGGATGTATGTTGTTAGACTCCGTCTCATGTTAGAGATTGATTCTTCTTCAAAACCTTGTTTTGAAGAAGAAATCATTAATGTGTTGTTTAAATTTGTGTAATTTATTCTCCAGCGCTTCAAAAGGCAGCAGCAACTTCAAGCTCCTATTCCTGCATAAGCACAATTCAAAACATCATCAGCAATCAGAGGCAAAAAAAAGCTTTTGGAGAAATTTCACTGGAAACACATTATCTAATGCCGCTTTCATACAAGCTTTTGATGCTAAGATAACAGTTGACAGATGTGTTCTACAAGGTGAGCTTGCAATGAATCAGCTGAAACACCATTGTTCATCAAAACAAATTCCGTTGCCACAGTTTGGAATACATTCTGCTGTTAGAGTATGCCATGACTGCTTCAACAATTTTACACAGTCATCTTCAGCAAATACACAAACCAACTCCTATGGCATTGATAAAATGGCCTCAGATGACGATGATGCAACAGTTTCTGATGGCATTAATGCATCCACTGATAAATTATCCAGAGTTGATTTGAATGAAGTCCTTTCACTATCGAAATCAGAAAAAAGCTCTTATGTGGGAGGAAACTTGAGTATTTCTCAGACAGTTGAATGCAAATGTGGAATGTCGTTATGCATATGTGAAGCTCCGGCTCCTCCTCAGGTCCAGCCTGAAATGTCAACATCTCAAGTATTATCAACGATCAAAAAAGGTTGTCCCAGCCCAACATACTCCATCTGATACGATCTCGAAGTCAACTGCAGGCTCATCTGGAAGTATTAGGCAAAGTTTATTCTTTACAAGTGGGCAAACAAATAATGTATCCACGGACAAAAGTTCTAGTAAGTAGAGAGGGGTTAAGGGAAGCCATCAGGAACAATGATATATCTGTCGTCAAAGATCTTCTAATGCAAGGAGTAGATGACAATTTTGCTTCTATGCCGATAAGTTCTTTATTCAACAAAGAATTGAAGAGTGGATTAGAAGGTAAATTTGTTTGTTTTCTGTGTCAACATATCTAGCAAACAGACATAGGGTCAATTTCTTAATTTATTTCGAGTTTGTTGGTGCGGTCGTGCATTATTCTCACTGCAACGAACGCTACAAGGATATCAATGGCGTCTGCCGCATTTCTCCAAGGCGTTTTCTTGAGTGCCCATCGACCAGCCTTCTGCTGTATGCCCCGCCCTTCGGGTCCTCTCCATCCATAGCAAAATTCTTCAAACTTTGAGGAATGGCGGGCAGGATTTGAGGATTTTCGAGACTGGGGAACCAACATAACAGGGGACATTTTGGGTCAGGGATGGATCAGTGAGATGTATGGTTACTCTTTCGATGATGCAGATGTTGGACTCCGCCATAAAATAAGTGATGATTTGATGATTTATCCAGGATCTGTTCCACGAGAAGGGACTGAACCTATTCTTTTACATTATGGTCTGTCATTTACTGTTGAAAATTGGTCCTTTGATAAGGCAGAACATCAGGATGATGACATTGTCTATGACTGCTTAATGCTCAAACAAATGAAGGAAAGGTATGGTATATAGGTGTTTCTAATGAAACATCTGATGGAGTTATGGAGTTTGTTAACGCTGCAAAACTGGAAGGCTTACCAAAGATCATCAGTATTCAAAACAGTTACAGTTTGCTAGTACGGTGTCATTTTAAAGTTGATCTGGTGGAGGTGTGCATGCCTCAACATTGCAATGTTGGTCTTTTGGCATATTCTCCATTGGCTGGTGGGGCTTTGACTGGGAAGTATACCAAGCCTGATTCTGTGGCATCGAAGAAAGGGCGGTTTAATCTCTTTCCAGGATACATTAGTCGCTATAATAATTCTTTAGCAGGACGCTATTGAAAAGTATATTCAATTGGCACATCAACATGGCTTTACCCCAGTTCAAATTGCACTTGGTTTCACACGTGATCGTGGCGACTCGACTGGGGGATAAGCACAACTATTGGTGCAACATCCATGGAACAGCTTAAGGAAAATATTTCTGCTTTCACAACAACCAGAACTTTATATCCAGAAGTTATGGAAGGAATAGAAAATATATTTTTCAGATACAGAGATCCAGCGATGAGATAGTTTTGCACTCAGGATTTTCTTTTAATTTCCAGTTTGAAAACCCAAGCAATGACACAAAACACATGCCAGATACAACATTCTGTTTATTCAACATGGGGTCCCTCTCTCCATTGTGTGTATTTCCTGTTGAATTTAGATTGGACCTTGATTGCGCAAATTTTTGTGCTTGATTTGATCAGAAAATGCCATCTCTTTGGTGATTAAGGTGCTTACACGAAACTCAGGCATCACGTGGCAGTTGTTGCAATATTTAAGGTGTTCGTTTCAACTAAGGATAAATATGGCGCACGTTTTTGACACCTGCTTTTCACTTCAAAGTCACCTGAAGACACCTGTTACCAGATGCATAAGAGTCTGCGCTCCAATTGTTAGGCTTGTTGGTTAGAGATTTTCGAGGGGAAAGTATTACATGTTCTATTTATGTAATTCAGGGAATGAACGCTTTGTGACTGCCATTCAAACGGTGCCAGAATAGCACAATAGGATTCGATGCCTATTTCCAGACTTTATTCTATGGGATCTGAGCACCAGTTATGCCTCGTAATTAGCCAAATCATCAGTAGATTTAGAGGAACGTTGTATTATTTTAGGATAGAATGTAACGCTCCTTTCTATGATTGTAAATTGCAGTTCAAACAGCGCCCTGATTATGGGGTCGATCCGTTTTCCCCTTAGTGGTATTATATTTATTGTATTAAAAATTCATTAGAGAGAGAAAAAATTTTGGCTGAGTGCTAGGAGCTGCTGGAGCGTAGTAGAGCTTTCTTGTACAGTTTTTTGGCAGAGAATTTAATGGAATTTCACAGCTCTGTTTGCTGAGATTCATGTGGTATGTTAATTTAGCATAGGTTTTCCCTTTGTCTCATATGTAAACTGTTATGTTTCATTCACCTCATTATCATATCTAATTGAGCAAATGAAGTGATTAGGTAGGAATTCATAGTATTGTATGCTCCTCCTATAAATTTGCTCACATTCAATGTTTTCTTCTATTTAAGGAGGATTCAGAGTCATTGTCTGCCCTCCTTAGCTCCTCACCAGTCTTTCCATCCCATTGAAATCCAGATTTGATGCTAAATTTCATGCCTACCTTGCCTCCATTAATAATCTGTGTTGTTCATTATATTTTTCTATTTCAAACTGTGATCTTGCCCATTAAGCCCAGAAAAACTCCATTATTTAATTAAAAACCCCAAAATCAAACTTTCAGATCAATTTACTAGCCTAAAATCTTTATTCCTAATTGGTCAGCTTATCATATTGAAAGATCTACCGAATCTGACCCGAGAGAGCCTTCTCATATCTTGTAGGGCTAGCTACGAGGTGAAATGGTTTGATGTAGCCTTGAGAGTTTGTCTATCTCAGCCTAGGTGAATTCCAAGCGCTAACACACGGCACCACGATACTCTGCTTCTGCTGTCGAAAGAGAAATGGCAGCCTGTTTCTTATAAGCCCATGTAATAGGTCCTGAACCAAGAGTGAAGACATAACCGGCAGTAGACTTCCGATCATCAGGGTCACCAGCCCAATCAGAATCAGTGAAACCAACTAGTAGAGGAGTTGCTTTGGCACTGTAATGAATCCCAAATTGTACTGTACCTCGAACATAACGAAGTATTCTTTTAGCTGCTTTCCAATGACTTTCACGGGGGGTTTTCATAAAACGAGCAACAAGGCCAACAGCAAAGGAAAGGTCTGGACGAGTATGGGTTAAATACAAGAGTTTTCCTACAAGTTGACGGTATAAGGTAGCATCAACTTCAGGAGAAGTACAAGAGACTGAAAGTTTGACTCCAGACTGAAAGGGAGAAGGAGCTGGCTTACAATCTTCCATGTGAAAATGACGAAGAATATCACAAGCATACTTGGACTCGGAAAGGGAAATACCCTCCTTGGATTGCAAGACTTGAAGACCGAGAAAATAGTGTAAGTGTCCTAAGTCTGTCATTTCAAATTTCTTTTTAAGGCTGGACTTCACATGGTTTATAAGGTTGGGATCACTACCCGTAAGAATAAGATCATCAACATAAAGAACAGGATGATAAGAGAGTTGCCCACTTTCTTGGTGTAGACAGTATTGTCAGAATAACACCTAGAAAAGCCAGATTCTAAAAGAAAGCTATCCATTTTGGCATACCAAGCCCGAGGAGCTTGCTTGAGACCATAAAGAGATTTCTTAAGTCGACATACAAGGATGGAGTCTGTTTGGATGAAGCCAATGGGTTGTTCCATATAGATTTCTTCATGCAAGTCCCCATGCAAGAAGGCAGATTTAACATCCATGTGATGGACTTCCCATTTTAAAGAGGCAGCAAGGGAAAGAACAAGGCGGATAGAGTTCATTTTGGCAACAGGGGAGAAGGTTTCAGTGTAGTCAATGCCTTCAACCTGTGAAAAACCCTTAGCAACAAGACGAGCTTTAAGTTTATCAACTTTCCCATCTGGTCCATACTTGGTTCTGTAAACCCATTTACATCTAACAAGTTTGCGTCCCTTTGGTAGAGGAACAAGATCCCATGTATCATTTGCCAACAATGAATGATATTCTTCATTCATAGCTGCTTCCCAATGTGGATGGCCTGAAGCTTCTGTAAAAGTGTCAGGATCATGATTTACTGGAGCTTGAGCCAGTAAAGAAGAGGCTCTTTCAAACTGAAAACGTGTACGTCGCTGATCTGCAGGATCACCGGCAAGATCACCTGCTGCATCCCGAGTAGCACGGACCCATCTTGGAAGTTGAGGATCCTGAGAAGGTGGGGGAGGATTGTCATCCTCACTTTCATCATCTGAAGAAGAAATGTTTCAAAAGTAGAAGAGATAGGAAGAGGTGGCACATCCGCCGGACTAGGCTCGTAGGCCGATTTATTTTCATCAAATTTTACATCTCTTCTAATGATAACATTTTTGGACTTAAATGGAATAAGTCTATAACCTTTTACATCTTCAGAATAGCCAACAAAAGTACATTTCTCACTCTTAGGTTCTAAAGCTTTATGCTTTTCATCTGGAATATGGGCCCATGCTTCACTTCCAAAAATACGAAAGTGACTTACATCTGGTTTAATGGAACTCCAAGCTTCTTCTGGAGTGATATTCTTTAGAACCTTAGTAGGAGTGCGATTTATTATATAATTTGCACAATTAATTGCTTCGGCACAAAAACTAAGACTGAGTCCTTTAGATTGCAGCATACAATTAGCCATTTCCTTTAAGGTGCGATTTTTCCTTTCAGCTACACCATTTTGTTGTGGAGTGTATGGAACAGTATGTTGCATTTGAATTCCATTTTCGGTGCAAAAGTTGATGAATGTGTTTTTAACATATTCTCCACCATTATCAGTTCTTAGCTTAAGAATTGGATGTCCAGATTGTTTTTCAACAAAGGCTTTGAAGGCCAAAAATGTGTTAAATACTTCGCTCTTGAGTTTTAAGAAGTATACCCAAGTGCGTCTGGAGAAATCATCAATGAAAGTTAAGAAATACTTGCAGCCAGAGAATGAAGCAACAGGAAGTGGACCACACAAATCACTGTGAACAAGCTGTAAAGGGGCGGAGGCGTGCCAAGAGGCACATTTTTCAAAACTGTCCCGATGATGTTTTCCGAGTACACATCCGGAACAAACACCATCTCTGCAAGATACCATAGGAAGACCTGTCACCATATTTTCTTTACATAGATGCTGAAGGGAGCGATAGTTTAAGTGACCAAATCGCTCATGCCAAAGTTTGCTCAATTCATCATTATGAGCAACAAATACTGAGGGAAGATTTGATGACCCAAAGTTATGAAACTTATACAACCTTGTGGAAT
>APFE030359455.1:0-14083 GCA_000404065.3 Pinus taeda
TTTATCGCTTCAATAATGACTTGAGGACAAGTCAAAACTTCAATGGGGGAGAAGCATCAACATTTTTGCATTTTTGTTTTCTTATCTCATCTCCTCACTGCAAATTTTCAAAGATTTTATCTCTTCATTGTAAATTCTCAGAAGTTTGTTTCAGCACTTCAGTATTTCAATAAAGAAGTTGTTTGTGTCTTTGTTTTAATCAGAGGGACCTGTTTGTAGCACTATGCAGTGGGACCTGTTCAGAAGACCATGACACCAGCACCAACAATAGAGGGACCTGTTTAACAAACATAAAGGGCCCTGTTAGAGACTGCTATCCCAAGCCACTTCAGCAAAAGCTTCAACAAAGTTAACCAAAGATCCAAAGGTTGCTTGTCACCAAGCCTCCATCAAACATCAAAGATCAAAGAAGCTGCACACATATAGTCTTTTCCAGATTTCGAAGAGGTTGTGCAAACATTATCCAGATCTCAGAGGGACCTGTTGCATCTAAATTTATCTCAAAGGGACCTGTTATGGACAGCAAAGATTCATCACATCTAAACAAGAAATCCTATCTATGCATGCCAGCTCAACTCTTGATCAATCAATAAAAGTGTAAAGTGTTGTTATCATTTCTATTTTTAACATTTAAATTCTTAGATTGCTTTAGTTTTAAATGTAATGATTGTAATTGCTATAATCAATTTCAAAAAAAATAAAAATAAAAATAAAAAAATTCCCCACATATTCACCACTCTCATCATATTTTTAATCCCTACCATGTTTCCAACACTCTAGCCTATCCCCATATTTTCCCACGCTTTCTAATCCGCTATCCCACCACCCTCTCAACCTTGCTATTCACTCCCTATCAACCATAAAAATTGCTCTCGGTCCAACATCTCCTTAGTCGACCAAGAACTAATAAACAAAGGACAGGTGGTGAACTCTCGGGAAGCCAAATGTTATACGGTTTCATGCATTGATTTGAATCAACCAACTTATGACATGATTGCTTGACCAAATCGACTCATGCAAAGCGACTATCTGTTATTTACAGCTCCAGTACTTCATACATGCTCGTGGCATTCTCATGATGGTATTCGCACGATCCAGTACAGCTACTCCCCTGTCATTAAACTATGAGTATGCTATGTTTTCATTACATTGAATTGGGTCGAGTCGGTCGTTAAATCCTATTTCATTCTCAGTTGTAGAAGTGTTTTCCATAATAGAAATTCAGTGTAGTGATTTTCAAAGAAGAACAGAAGCCGAGAACGCCAAGTTCTACGAGAGCAAAGCACACTGTTTGGGCTTACAAAAATTCGAGAGCAAAGCACAATGTTTGGGCTTACAAAAATTCTATCTCTGCCACAATTTAAGGCCAGTCATCCGGTCACTACTCAAGCCACTGAAGGAGCTGATTGTGAAGAACAGAGGACGCCACCAGGTCAGTGTGTGGAGCGAAAAGCAAAGGTAACAAACTAAAACACCTTTGTTCGATTAATAAGCATAAACGAAGAGGGTTAGAGCAAGAATTTTATGTAAAATGACTAATAGAGTAGAACCAAACACATTTGATAGCTCTCAGTACCACGATGACTGCATTGAAATTTTAAGAGAGAAACAATGGCTATTCTTCTTGGAAAAGTTTAATGGAAGCAACGAAGAAGTGACTAAACAATTTGCCTTTACATTCAATGGGGAGAAGGCGCTGATAGGTAATTTCTCATTTAGAGTCTCAGAAGACACTATAGCGCAGTCCTTAGGGATCAGCCCAGAAGGAGAGAAGTACTTCAAGGCTAAACAATTTAAAGAGAAGTCATGGACCCAGTCATGTCCAGGTCGAGGGTTTCATCAGTTAATTGGAAGAAGGGAGTCCCAAGGAGCTGGTTGATACATCAATGGGACGAGATGGTGTATATCATCCAAAAGTTTGTTACATGCGAAGGTCGATATAGTATAGTTTATTTGTACCATATTAAACTCCTGCTACATTTAAAGGGGCAGTGCACTATGAGTTTACCATATTTCCTCTTGTAAAGCTTGACCAAGATGTCGAAGACTATTCAAAAGTAGAAAGGTAATGAGGACAAGAGTCTCTATCATTTCAGGTTAATTAATATTCTCGTTGAATTTGAAGTACAGAGGAGGGGCAAGACATGGAAGGAGTTCCTAGTTTCCAATCAAGTCAAGGATAACGAAGAAGAGCAAGAGCAACACGAATACTCAGGATACATGCTTGACATTGACGAAGAGATTTCTGTGCATAAATCAAACGATGTCCCTCCACCCAGGAGCAATATGAGGACGAGGAAAATGAGACAAGAAGCAACCTAGAAAAGGGAGCAGGACAAAATTTTCACAACCTATACAAGGAGATCCAGGAGAGCACAAAAGACCCAGTCACAAGAATATCAACCTGAATCCAATGCACATGCACCGATGGATATCGAAAGCAGTGCTCACTCACAGCATGGACAAGAAGCCGAAGTGGAGGTTGAGAGCAATAATAGGCAAGGAAAGGAGTCACCACCTGCAGTTAAGAAACAAAGGAAGTTGGAGAAGCAAATTGAAAGATTAAAGGAAGAAATGATGGAAGCCAACATGCTGGAAAAAGTTATTAAAAAGGAGAATGAGATGTTAAAAATTTAGAGTAAGAAAACCCAACAGAAGAATGAAAAGCTCAAGGAGCAAATTAAAGAGCTCAAGACTGAACAGGCTGACATTTGTAACTGGGCAACCAAGTGGTATACCCAGAAGAAAGCCATCAAGGAGAAATACAAGAGTTTGAAGCATGAGCTCCACACCCAGAAGGAAGCCCAGGCTAAAAAGAACATAGACGCATTGTTGAAGGCAGCAGAGGTTCAGGCAGGGACAGAGTATAGAGGCAGCTCATCAAGCTTAGCATGAGGACATGCTAAGACATTAAGCTTGGGGGAGATGTTGGTACCATTCCATTACCCTCTTTTTCTTCTAAAAACATCATCAATTGCCTATCTTTTCCCTCCATAGACCTCTTTACATCCATTGAAATTGATTAGTTAATAGCGTTATAGTTTTTAGTTCGCATTAAAGTTAATTTATGAGTTTTTATGTTAGAAATTAGGAATTTTTAACAAAAAGGTCTCAGGAAGATATCACATCCTGTAAATAGTTTATCATCTAACACATGGCATCACAGGTAAGCCAAAGCAGTGGATAAGGACGAGCTCTTGAATGTACAAGCATGAAGGAAAATCGATTTTACAGCAGATCAAAAGCTCCTACTTATGCGGTCAACACTGGGTCAAACCCCAGCCTTTTTGGTTATAAAGGCAGTAAAAGCCATGGTTTCTAAATGTCATTTTGGAAATCGTTTTGTCTTTTTGGGAAACCGGTTCATCTTAGAATGACTGAAAATCATTCCACTGTAAAAACAGGAACAACTGCTTCAATGAATGTGCATTCGACTCAAGATAGGAAGAGGATAAAAACTCTGTATCGTTTTGTTTTACAGACAATGTTATGTTACCTTTGTGTATTGTTTTGAAAGGATCGAATTCATATATGTGATTTCAACTCTTAGTGTTTGAATACAATTACGATTTCACTTCAACATTGTTCATGAGTTAACGTTGTCGATTAACTGAGCTCATTCCAGTGTACCATTGAAACGTGGACGGGCCTTGCGTGGATTGGTATACTGTGCCTTTCATTTTCACTGTTTTTAAATTTACATAGAACACATTTCATTGCTTTTGAATGCATGTCACTTAATATCATTTTCATAGATCTTGAATTTACATAAAACGCATATTGTTAATGTTATCTCCATGCAAATGATTTTGTCAATTCGATTACGATTTCTCATAAATGGAATCCATGGTGCTTGCTTAAAGATATCATCGTTAGATCATTGAATCAGGTCTTGTAAGGGACTTGGTCTAGCGTTATGTTTTAAGGCATTTCCATGAAATTTGTTTGTGCATGTATTTAAAAGTTCAGTGTGTTTTTGATTTCTTTATGAGTGCTCCAGTGGTAACTAGACAGAGTTTTGTGCACAACATCCTTGTAAGGGGATTCAAATCTCAGTCTAGCCATACTATGTACCATTGAGACAGTTAGATAATCTAGGTAATCTGAGTGTTAAAGTGAGAGGAAACATACCTCAACCTTCTGTAAAGAAGTATTGTCACCTAAACATCCCATGAACGAACAAGATATTTCAACAATTCCATCTGTTGCCTCATACCAGGAAGCCAGAAGAATTTTAGCAATCTACAGTTTTTTAGCTCCTGGATGGTTGGAGGATCATTTGCTACATTTAAATCATGTTCCTCATGTTCCCTTTCTCTCCAAATGAATGTCATTTTGTGCTAATGAATACTTGAAAAATCAACAAGAGATTCATTAGGCTCCTTTTCATGAAAAAAACTTGAAAAAATTTGAGGGAAAACTGACAAAAAACTTAGCATTTTACCCCCAACGCACCCCAGTAGTGCATGATAGAGCATTGCCCCTCTCCTAATGGTGATAGTCTATCTAGGTGTTGTTATCACTCAGAAGTCTCCCCTAGAAGTTACCAAAATAAGGAATAATCCGGTGTAACCACAAACCTAATCTTTTAGACTCGAGTTCTAGCCAACCTAAGTCCAGAGAGGGCTCTCTCTTTATAATTTAACTTTGTTTTGGTGGGATTTTAAGCTAGTTCTTAGTGCTCATAAGGTTTTGATTTTGATTAGGTGGTGGAATTTTGGGAATAGATGGACAGAGCAGGCCTTAAAGCCATTGGGCTATGGATTCAATCAAAGAGTGTCTTAACTGGATCAGATCAACTACTAAAGGAGGAGTTCACAGGGTAGGCTAGCACAACAAAAAGCAAATCTACAGGTTCAAATCAATGGGATATTCCTAACCAGGGTGAAAGGGCAATGAAGAATCTTTAAACCGAGATCAAGATGAAGAAAAGAATGAGATTAGTAGTAAAGGGCAACTAATAATCCTTTACTATGGACCAAAGGGGGGAAACTACGGAAGTAAGGGAGCAATTAAGAATTCCTAGACTAAGATAGTTTAGCAAAAGACAGTGAGAAAGTAAATAGTCAAGACATAGAGCATTAAAGATAATTCTGAAATATCAATCCTTGTTTACCATTTAGATTTCATAGAGAAACATGTGAATATTTATAAACATGAAAAGAAAATAGTAATAAACATAAAAAGATACTACTTATTTGATTTCCACTGTGCACAAGAATCCTGTGAAATGTATTTAACTTTATTCCATGATCCAGCAAACCAATCCAGTCTTGATTACAATAACTCCTTAACTTGATATGAAATGTCTATAGAAATTTATTTGAATCGACCCCTAATCACTTCGAAATGTAAAGTATTTATACAAATAATATTACAAAATATCTCATAACAGTTTGAGAATTATTCTAGGAAATCAAAAATATCTTCAAGCATGAAGATGCAGACAGATGGAGAACTGCTTCTTTTTGTCCCTTTTATTAATATTGTGCTGGTTGTTGTGGTTTGAATTTCGCTCTTTCAGTTGAATGACATTTGTGTGATGGAATCACTTTATGTCTTTAACCTACTGATACTCTTTACCTGCTACACTTTGGCCCTGTTTCACCTGTTTTACTTGGTTGCCATATGGATTTACTGTAGTAACTTTATAGTAATTCTGTTAAATTTACCGACCATTCATTTTTAGGTTATTTTACCTTCAACATATTTTGGTATATCTCGTCAGATTTAGTGTACTTGGAAAAATTTGGTTTATTTACGAACAGATGTGTTACTTCGTGCTCTAGGAAGAACAGATTTTCCAGATTGTCATACAATACATTTCCTATGGGTAAAGATTTTACCCCTGAAGTACTAGCTTGGTCCTTGGCCAACTTGTTTAGTCTATCCACATAGCCCTCTTGGGTCATAAGATTGTCATGGATGACCATAGGACTGGAAAGGCATTTTTCCCTCAAAATACCAAACTTTGTCATGAACCTATCAATATCAGCTTGCATGCTTTGGCATTTCTTCTCAAGATTGAGCATAAGGTTCCTTTTAGTAAGAACCTTCTTGATTTCTATGATGGTTCCTGTCCTATATTCTATGCCCAGTTCATCCAACTGATACATGTTCTTGCTATTCAAGAATTTTATCAGTTGGCTAGCCTCCTCAGGCTGGTCTCCTAGATTTCCTCTTGTCTTTTGAATTTCTTTGGTGGCCACTTTTACTAGTTCAGTTTGCTCAAAAATTACTTGAATTGAGGGCCAAACATCATTGACAGAGTCGATGATGTTGGACCAGAGCATTTCTTTTATTTGTCTTAGTGGATGTTGCAATGTTAAATCCTTTTCAAGGAATTTTATCCTTTCACCCATTCTTTGACTCTTCTGGGCTTCTTCTTTCTGCTATATCTTTGTAAGATTGTAGTCACTTTCTAAGCTTGACACTTTTTCTCTAAGCCTTTTAAGCTCTATAGCCTAGATGGTGATTTCCTCCATGGCTTTTACTAATTCAACTATCTTCTCTATATATGTACTTGCACTTGTAGATGTACCTGTGACTGGCATGGTTGTAGCTAGTGGAACTATTGGTGCTAAGGAAGCAACCAATGTAGAGGGCACTGCTGTAGAGACTGTAGGAATGACAGTCTGTGGAGTGGTGGCCAACTCACTCTGTTTAGACTACGTTAAGTTATCTAGCTCTTTCTCTATTTCCTTTAATTGATCATTTAGCTTAAGGAATAAGTCCATAAGCTCTTCTTGTTCTTTCCGAGTTTCTAATACTTCAGTTGTTTATGGATGATGCAAATGAGGGATTTTGAGCTGCTTTTTAAAGGAAACTATGTCATCATTTTTCTTTTTGATTAGCCTTTCTGCAGCATTTACATCCTTGGGATCATGCCCCAACTCTATGATTAAGTCCTCTAAGGACTTTATCCTGGAACCCTTGGCTTGTGAAGAGGCATTTTCTAGTTGGAATTGCGCTGATATACTATTCAGTGAATTTTGTAGTTGATGTGCTGTAATGACCTTGCTGGTTAATGTGGAATACACCATTTCTCTAGTCAGTTTGTGTAATTCTATTTGGTTGATAGGATGTATATCCTTTGCCAGCACCTCAAAATATATTTTTAAGTAATCTGCTATAGAATTGGGCTGTCGTATGGTATGCTTCATGAGAGTCATTTGCATCTTACCTTCTTTTACATCAAAGGCTGACATTAGCCTTGTTTGATTAATGGGAGCCATTTTAAGGTATTGTGCATAGCTCTGAGCCTTCAACCTTTCATTTCTGGCCTTTATCTCTTTGTATTTCTCTCTAATGTCCTGGTCCTGGCCAGTTGGAGCCCTGAATGAGGATATTTCCACGCTCTGTTGTCTTTCCAGTATTTGAGCCTGGGTAGTGGAAGGTTCTTGTGTTCCCCCTAGAGGGAGTGGCCTGCCTACTCTCTGCCCTTTCTGTACCTATGGTTCTAGCTGTTTCCTCTGTGAACTCTTGTTCTGAAAAAGGATTTAACCTTTGCCTTTTGACATAAGCTTGTGCAATAGGCCTGCCAGAAGGAGTGATCTCCTCCCTATCTCTTTTGGGATTCTTCTCCTCATTTAGAGGAGTTTGTAAAATAGGCAGAGTACTCATGATGTGTTCTGGATGAGCCAGCTCTTCTAATATGTCTGGTTGCTTTGATTCTTCTTGCTCTTGAGGTCCTTCTTCTGCTTGTTGCTCACTGTGTTCTTATGTTTCCCTTTGGGACAGGGATTCTCCTGGCACCTGTAAAAAAGAATCTTCATCAAGTATCCTCTATAGATCAACTAATACATTATCGACAACAACTTCTGTACTATCTTTCTCTGCTAAAGTGTTCTCCATCCATTTTAGTTGATTTGCATATTGTTCTATCTCAGGAATTCTGTGGTGGATATAGGGAGACAATTTGTTCTTTTGTCTTCTATTACAAATGAAATCAAAAGGGTCATATATCCATATGAAGCTCTGTTTCAGTCTGATCCTTTGAAGGATTTCTTCTCCTTCTCTTCCAGCTTCCCTACTATTGCATATAAAGGGGCCAAGCTAGTCTTTTATTCAGAGTTGAGATTTCTTCTTGGCCTTTAAAAAATGTACCTCATCTAAATTAATTATTTGCCTGTAGTACTCCAGAGCAAACAGTCTCATGGGGAGGTATCTTGGTAATATGTAGGGTGCTAACTCACTGCCATATATTCTGATTTCAGTGTGATTTTGGTACAAGTACCAATCTCCCACTTTGTGTTTCTTAGACAAATGTAGGACCCTCCTGATATCTGAACTGATCCTTGGGGGAGGACTTCCTAACAACATGGTTGCCACTGGGTGCACAAAAAGATCTATGAAATCTGTATAAGTATATGGAGAGTCATATTGGTGGATTAATGGGGTCCAGAAGACTACTAATCTAGGGTTTCCTTTAGTATCAAGCTTTTGAAGTGTGAATGGGAATTTATCAGCTTGATAGTATATGAAAAGATGATATAAAATTGATGAGTACTGGAATACTCTTTCATTTTCCATTCTCATGAATTGATCATGCATTTTATTTGCAACGAATTTGGCATAATCAAAGATGATGGTAGGGGGTTGTCCAGGAGTGTAAATGGACGTGAAGGCTATAATAATCTCATCAACATATTCACTGGTAGTATGGCCTAAAACACTAGATATCATTGATATAATGTCTCAGCCAAATTCAGAGAATATGGTCCACATATATGGGGGAGGGTCCTTTGGAATGTATTTCTCTTCCATAATGAAGGTTTGGAATAATTGAGCAAGTTTGATGGAGGTGATTCTAGGGAATTTGTCAAGCAGGTCTCCAATAGAAATGGGGGTCAGGTTTTTCCCTTGTTGCAACTAGAGTATTTCATTGATGGATTTAACAGTGATGGTGAATAATACAGTATAGTCAGGAGTCATCATTGCTCTTTGGCTGGGACTATAATTCATATGGCAATAGTGGACAATTTCAAGGAAGATATGTACTTTAGGGAATTGGTACTTGGGAAAATTTGATTCCCAAAGACCTATTTTGTCTGGGTGGTTTAAGTATTGGTCTCTGTACTTGCAGTATAATTTCAATGGGGATTCATGGCTAGAGGTGTCTTTGATTTGGAAGTCTTTGTCTACCAAAGGGAGATGGTCCAAGTCCCAGTGGGGAGTGGTAATTGGTCGGACATTCATTGCAACTCGAGAAACCATCCTTAGTTCTTGTGGATTCAAGAATGGGGAAAAGGGTTTTCAGTTAAATTGGGGGAAAATTGGTTCAATTCAGAGTGGTTTGGGGTTGCTGGGCAATTTTTCCACTTAATTTGTTAATAATTCAAGCAATTGAATAACAATTTTTGGAATGAGACAAAGTTTCTCAGTGATTTTGGGTAAATACCTGGTTTTGGCTTTGAACAGGTTGATGGGTGACTGTGCATGGTTTGCAGGAGGCGTAAGTGACTGAAGAATGGATTGGAAGTTCAACAGCTTTGGTAGGTTGGTAGTTGAACATGGGTTGGCAGTCGCATGGAGGTCTGAGAATTTTCCACGATAAAAAAAAAAAAAAACAATGAGTTTTTTAGTTTTATTGGTAAAGTCAAATGTTTTGGCGGGTACACAGGAGACAGGTACAATTGGATTTTAGCGAGATGATGTGACGGCTTTGTTGTTTAGCGAGAGGTGGTAAGCAGGTTTTGATCGCACTACTTTTGGGTTGGGGTGGTTTCGGGGAGAGGTCGCCCGATGCCATTTATCGGGTGACACGTAGCAGTGGAGCAAAAAGTGAAACCACCCATATCGAGTGGGTAAAGGTTGAGCTTTGGAGGCTGCCCAATATAATCGTCAACCATCGGATCAAATGGGGTAGATTGCACGGTGATCGGGGCGGGGTTTTGTCACGAGGTTTAATGGAGTGGCCCAGCAGAGTTTAAACAGTAGCGGGTTAGATTAAATGAAGGGTTTAAAGGTGGATTAAGGGTGTTGGGGGCGATTTCATTGGCGAATTAATTATTAATTAACCACAAATCAGTTAATTAATATTTTTATTGGGTTAGGGGAGTAATAAAGTTTATTTTTCAAACTTTTGGGGTGAAATATTAATATAAGGATTTTTGTTTATAACTATAGGGGAAGGGTTTATTGCTTCTTCGGGATTTAATACAAATAAAGTCATAAATTAATATGATGGTGGCGAAGAATAAACAAAACGCTAAGTATAATGTATTTTGTTTATTTGCTTTTTTGTAGACACATGATACTTAGGCTTTAAAGTGTTTTTGGGTTTTTTAGAGAAAGGGGTCTTTTCATGGGGGCTGATTACTTTTTCTAAGGTTTTATCCTTAGAAAAAGGGGTTTATTAGGGGAAAGTGAGTTTCCCTAGGAAATTGATGTTTTTCATAAGGGAAGAGATTTATTTGGGAATATGAATGAATTTGAAGGGGGTGAATGTTCAGGAGGAGAATTTTAGTACTTAAAACCTATAAGGTATTGGGCCAAGGGTCCAGTCCCTCCAGAAGTTAGAAAAATGCTCTAAGCCCCTTTAACTTAAGAATTTAGGTATTTTAAGACTTTTCTTGGAAATTATTTAAGTGGAAAATGTAATGAATGAGGGAGGTTAATCAATTGAATTTGTGTACTTTGATAAATGCTCAATTTTCATCCATACTTAGAACTTTGATGATGAAGGTGAATAATATGATTTTATCTAATCAATCATCACAATTATACAACCATTCTTCTACTTACCCATCTACTCATCATACCATTTTTACTTCTCTTTATTAGGGTGCACTTAAGCTGGCAAACCCTTATCAAAACATTTTATTTTCTTTTAAAAAAGTAATCTATCTAAGTCTAACCTTATTGCATCCAAGGGCTCAGATTATACAATTGAGCTCCTTTTATTAACTCTACCTATCTACTTATCTGCCAAGATTAAACAGTTTGGTCAGATTTTATTCTCTATCTCTAAGCATAAAATTGAAAACATGAAATAGCCAAGTTTCAACATTTTGACCATCTATGGATTGTGGCAAAGGTAACAAGTTGCACACAATCTTTTATTCTGCATCAAAAGTAAATAGTAGTGGAATTTTGACTTGCACATTTTCATGGTCTTTTTTCTTTCTTGGGGTTCATTTTTTCATCTTTTTTGACCTTTTTATTCTTTTTGTCCTTTGATTTTTCTTTTAGGACATACCCTCTTTACATTTTTTATTTTTTATTTTTTTTATTTTTTGAATATGGAAAACATTTGCAGAAAGCAAAGGTATGTACATATTACAAATTTAATCTCGGCCATTCAAAAATTATGACTCCTATTGGTATAGGAACCTAACAGGTGAAACATAAATTTCGATACTAGGGGGGTGCATTGGTCCTAGGGCATGTTCTTAGAACCCTAGGGTCCTCAAAACCTCAAAAAAAATTCATGAAATCATGAAAGGGGACCATAAAAAGAAAGAGAAGGGCTTTAGCTCCTACCTATAAGCAACGATACTTAGAATGGTCCATCGATTTGGCTGCAATCAATTGCAGAAGATCAAGGGAAAAAGAGCTCAGAACTCTCACTATTAGAGGTAAATGTGAAATGGTGAAAATGAATAGTCATTTTAAGTATTGATGGTCATTTATTGCATTATTTTATTCATATTTAATGCTTTTACCTAGATATGCTTCATTTTTACTATGAAACATGTATGTTTAATCCTTTTTGTGATGTTTTGAGCAGGTCGACAATTGTTAACAAATCTTTTTATTATGCTTTAAATAGGTTATTTTGACAAAGAAGTATAATTTTATCTCTTTTTTTGGGCTCTGTAAACCTAAGAAAAAGGAACCCCTTGGAGTCCTCGTTGAGCTCCTTTCAGAATCCCAAAATATGAAAAGATCGCCAAACACTTGTCTTTTTCGAACTCATAAAAGTAAATGAAAAGATGTCTACTTAGTATACATTTAACCCTTTTCCAGACTGAGATAGACTATCTACGAAAAAGGTATACCTTAGTCAAACATGGCTAATAATTCTCTTGAGTATTGTTTCTACCTTTTCAGACTTGAGAGACTATTTATGAAAAGCGACATATCGAGTTTTCTTTTTTGCCTCTTTTTCAAGCTCTTTAGACATGAAAAATATTTCTAGTTTTACCTTCGCTAGACTTGTTAAGACATCAAACAATGATGGACATGTCAAACATGACAAGGATGAACCTCTCCTTCTTAGGTTTCATTAAATATACACTGAGGGATTCATTCGAAGGATGAACTTATAGATCAAGCATATGTTATCCTCCTCAAGCTTGTTAAAAAATAAAGAGGTACCGACCAGTATGGTTGGGGAAATTTGGAAAACAAGTATTCCATTTTCTAATGGTATCGATTCACTCTTGAACACAACACTCTACCAATTCATCTCCATGGCTGTTGGGTTGGGTAATCTGCTTTTATTTTGGTCATCATACCATTTTCAGAGCTTCCATTTCAGTTTTGGGTCAATGCTGCCAACTCCATTTAGTGTCATCGATGTGTTTAAGAGAAGTCATTCAGTTAATATCCATTGCAATACTCTTAATACTTCATTCCATGATTTCTTTTCCTAATTGAGTTTTGTATAAGTATCATTCTATCTCAATCATGATACTCATTTCATGTCGTTAATGGGGTATACATCAAGGCCCTCCTGCGACGGGTCACTTCTTATCAACACCAACACATTATCCAAGAAGTTGACTTAGAAACAAACCCTTTGCTACATTGGTTCTTGCATGCATCAATGGGAAGTTTCCTCGCTCTTGACGATAGGTTTACATCAATGGCCTTCGACTGAAAGACTCTGTGTGGTGTTCAACATCAACTCATTTATTCACACCTATTGATTATAATATAGTACTATTGATGGTGTTGGACCTGCTAACATTCAGGGTATCACCCCAGTATGAAGTTCCAACTAGACCTCACACCATTTGGTGTGGGAGTCCCATATGGTATGATGGCCCAATTGCCATTATCTTAAACATTTGCCTCAGATCTTTCTTGTCAGCACAGGTGAGTGGTCTACTTTTTCTTCGAGTAGTGAAGTTTGTGTGCATGGTGAATGCTAGTGTTATTCGTGCCAATGGTTCTTTCACAGTAGAGGGGGAAGGTGGGAGTGAGTCCTAAGTCAGATGGGAGGAAGTCCCAACTTTGTTAGGAACACATAACACAATAGGACGTGCACAACTTCCGGAGGAGCAGTCCACATGGATGCAACATTCACAACACACAAGGAAAGATAACACACACAACACAGCGGAGGAGTCCACACGAGTGCGATGGTCATTATAGTAGGTTTACGTGAACGACCTATCTAATGCCCGAGGAGGTAACCAACATGGGAAGGACAATGTTAAAAACTCATAAAACACATTTTCATTAATATATATGTATTACAACAATTGAATGAGTTCAAGTGTTAAACAAAGGTTAAAGCAACATGTATTACAAGCACATTACAAGTGTTCAAGATTAGTCTTACAACAATTACAACACATGTGTGAAAATGTGTTGGTCTGTTAGCAAGCTTCTGAATTAAGCGAAAGTTCCAAGACACATCGTTACACCATACATCACTAACCCCGTTTGTGGGACATTGGAGCCACTACTTACTCCTCAAAGAAAATATTATAGACTCTCAAGGCTCTGTGGAAGGAGCCGATGTGAAAAGTCCTTTGCATGTACAAATGAGGGGGTATTTATAACCAAGGGTGAAACTGACCCCTTGTGGCTATTCAAATTCCCTCATGACCATTTGACTTCCATGACCTTTTGAATTTACATGAATATTCATATGACAAGTGGGTCTCTTGTACTTCCACATTACATTAAATTGATTGACAGTATGGCCCACAATAGAGATGTGGACGACATGACTCGACATGACAGTGCTGGTACATTCATGATGCTGCTCGTTTGCATGTTGAATTGCAATGTTACTGGGTGATGGATGTACTCATGGTGTGTCGTAGCTTCACCTTTGCATGGAAATGTGTGTGGAGTCTTCGATGGTCATTCGTTTCGCTCGATGTTGCATTCACTTCTTGCTCCT
>APFE030359462.1:8556-27743 GCA_000404065.3 Pinus taeda
AATATCGATTTGAAGTAAGGATATCACCAGGTACCAATCGAACCCTCCGATGTGTGGAAGACTGCCTTCAAAGCCAAGGAGGGCCTTTTCGAATGGTTGATTATACCTCTCGGATTGACGAATGCTCCTGCAACCTTCATAAGGCTAATGGATGACATCTTGTAGCCATTCACCAACGCATTTGTAGTGGTATACTTGGATGACATCCTGATCTTCAGCCAGAGCTGGGAACAACACCTCCACCACATCCGACAGGTTCTCCAAACACTGCAGAAACACAAGTTATGTGCCAATTTGGAGAAATGCACTTTTGGCTTGACCTAGGTTCAATATCTGGGATACATTATTGATGAACATGGGGTGCATGTGGATCCAACTAAGATCCAAGTCATTCAGGATTGGCCCTCTCCAACCATTCTAACAGAGCTCCGTAGCTTTCTAGGTCTTGCTAAGTTCTACCGCAAGTTCGTGTTGGGATTTTCTCATATCGCTTGGCCCTTGAGTCAAGTCACCAAGGGAGGAGCGAAAGAAAAATTCTTCTGGTCTGGATCTCAACAGAAGGCATTCACAAAGTTGAAAGATCGCCTCTGCTCGACACCAGTGCTCGCTTTGCCAGACTTGCAACAACCATTTGAGGTCGAGACAGATGCCTCTGACTATGCTATTGGGGCAGTCCTTACTCAACACAGGCATCCAGTGGCATATCATAGTGACATAATTTCCTGAAAGTATCCCACTTATGACAAAGAGATGTATTCCATTGTGTAGGCCTGCCAACAATGGAAACATTACATTTTGGGGAAGGAAACGGTCATCCACACAGATCACCGACCCCTCCAGTTCATACAAACCCAAGGGAAATTACAAAATGATCGTCATCAGAAGTGGTCCACATACCTGCAACAGTTCCATTTGAATATCAAATATAAGAAGGGCAACACCAATAATGTTGCAGTTTGCCTCAGTCGACCACTGATCATGGCATTAATCACTGTGCTCAACTCTTGTGGGCATGAGACTTCTAATTGGCCACTTCTCTACAAAAGTGACCCAAAATTCGGCCACACATGCCAGACACTCTTGGAGGGTCGGCATGTTCCATATTTTCACCTCCAGGATGCCTTGTTATGCCACCTGGGTCACCTTTGTGTTCCTTCAAGCGAGCATGCCAAGATGATTTGGGAAGCACACTACAGTCGAGCTGCTAGGCATTTTGGGGTCGAGAAAATGGTGGTAGTACTACAAAAGTATTTTGCTGGTCTAATCTTCGACAGGATGTCGGGAAGTACATCAGATCATACACTGTCAGTGTCATTGCCAAACCAATAGTCATGAAGTAAGGCCTCTATACCCCGCTGCCTACCCCTAGTCAACCTTGGGAATCCATATCCATGGATTACATGTCAGGCCTTCCTTCCACTAAGCATGGAAATGACTATGTTTTTGTGGTTGTTGACAGGTTCTCGAAGATGGCCATTATGGTGGCCTGTAAGAATAATAGTATAGTAGAAGCCACTGCTAAAATCTTCTTTGAACGAGTGTGGTTACACTTTGGGATCCCACAGTCTGTTATCTCATATCAGGATAGCAAGTTCCTTAGTATATTTTGGTCCAGTCTCTGGTCAATGCTGGATACCAAACTCACTAAGTCCATAGCCTTCCATCCTCATACTAATGGCAAGACAGAGGTTGTCAATAGGATGATTGTACACATTCTATGCATGTACAAATCAAAGCATCCACACACATGGGATGAGAGCCTCCCCTATGTTCAACACAACTACAACGAGGCTCTCCGCAGCTTGACTGGCCACAACCCTTTTCAGGTGGGCTCGAGATTCTAGCCACTATGTCCCATTGATGTGGCCATGCCATTTGTAGCTACTCACGCAGATTTGGCTAATGTCCAGTCCAAAACAGATAAGGCATACAACTTCATTGAGAACATCCAACATATTTGCTAGCAAGCCCATGACATTCTGTAGAAATAAAATTCCAAGTACAAGCAGTGACATGATCAACATCGGGTGCCACACAAGTTTTAGGTGGGCGATAAAGTTTGGTTGCATTTTTAAAAGGAACGCCTTATCAGAGCCTATGAGACACTCAGACCACTCCGATATGGTCCTTACACCATTACCAAGGCTATGGGAGATAATGCATTTGAGCTCAACATTCCCCCATTCCTTGGCCTATACGAATGTTCAATGTGGACTGCCTTCGGCCATACTTTCCACCATTGCTAGACACAACCGACATTGCAGAACAACTCACACCCACAAAGTTAAATCCAGATTGCATGGAACAAGCTACAACTAATCAAATAATGGACACATAGATCAAGCAAACTCGCCAGCAGAACATCCAATTGTATCGAGTTGTCAAAGCAGGCCAACTCCTTCACCAAGGCAAGTGGCTCACCAGGGACAAAGTTCAATAGAAGTTTCCTCATCTCATGGAGGAAATCAACGCAATGGGGACCATTGTTTCCTAAGGGGGGAGGAATGATCCAGGTGGATATTGGTGGCCACTCGCCAAGTCCATTTGGACCCCCACCATTGTTTCTTTCAGCTTTTTAGTTTCCTTAGTTGTAGCACAATTTACTATTTTTAGCAGTTTTTCGTGTCCTAAACTTCCGAAGCCATTTTGAGGCCCTAAGCGATGTTTTTTGGGAAAATTGGGAGCGACATGGGTCCATGGATCGATGTTTCTCTTCCCAAAGTTGTATTTCTCGAATAGATCTTTCAAAGGAGATATTGTACGCATCAAATAGAGATTGTATGCTAAAGTTACGACCCCGAGAATTCGATGTACCAATTTACTCAAACGGGGCCCACAGTTTGGTGTTTCATCTTCTAGGGTTAGGTTTTTGGATGTTTAGGGTTTTCCATTGTTTCTCAACAATAAATAGGCCTTAGAGCTTCATTGTAACAAAGTTTAGAGGCATGTAGCCACCACATCTCTTCTCAGAGATAAGCTATCATCGCCCTAGCTATTTATGTCCATTTTCTGTTTGTAAGCATATCTCAGTATTTTACATTAATGAAAGGAAGTATTATTTCTGCTGCATCTTTATGTTTGCGGTTATCTCTGTAATTTGTTGTGTTCCTATTTAAATCTGGACCAACGCTCCTCTTGACCATCCCAAGTGGATTTACCTCCCAACCAACTAGGAAATAAATCCCTAGCCCAAGAAACTTCCACAGGTTCCCTAGCCCTCCGAACCCAAGTCCAACCAGATGTAGTGTGTGTATCCAATATGAATGATCCAAACCAAGATGAACAATATTTCCCTCCTCTCAACAACCCAAGAAACCTCCACAGGTTCTTAAGCTCTCCAAAATCACGACAAATCCTAAATCACAACCAACACCACAATCATAAGCAAGACCCCACCTCCCATTTTCTCCCTTCCCCCTTCCCTTTTTATACCCTCCCTCTCTTCTCCATCTCAACCACCTCTCATTAATTTCATTAACTTCTCATCCATCCTTTTAGTTGACTTCTCTTCCCCCAAGTAAAGTTGGAAGTACATTTGGAAATGTGACATGAATATAAAATTGGGAAATTAATGGGAGAGGACCATGTCTTCTCCCAAGTGAATCTGAAAGTACATTTGGGAATGTGATATGAATATATATATATATATATAATGATAATTGAATGAGAGGACTATGTCCTATCCTAAGTAAATGTGAGGTACATTGGGAATGTGAAGAAATTAAATGAGAGAGACAAGTCCCCCTAAAAACTGTGAGGTCATGGATGTGAGATGAATACATATATTATTTGAAATAATAGAAGGAGTCCCTATCCTACCTAAGATTCAATTTGAGAAGGTAAGTTGTGAATTTGAATAATATTAATCATGACTTTATATTAGACCAATATTTCTCAATATTTTCAAATAATGTAAACATTAATAAAATTTGAAGGATAAGATTTGAGGGGGGCATTACATACACCCCTCCTTCAAAGAACTTCGTCCCGAAGTTAGAATGAAAAGATACACGGAGTTCAAAATCATAGCAAACCAAAGAGAGTTATAGCAGTAAAAATTGATAAGTCAGACAATGACATTACTTCCCATCAAGAGTCTTCAACTGATCTATATCCTCCTATCCATCCTGACCTACTTCCGTTCCCACCCTATCCATCCTCTACTACTTTATCAGTGGCAACGAACATACTAACCACTGATAAAACTGACATGATGGAAGCATCGAATACATCGACCTAACTTCCCCAACAGGCAACTGGAAATTGTCATCAGATGTCTAGGGGAGTGTGTCCACCACTACCCTCACATGATTCTAGGTTTCGGAGGATACACGATGGGAAATGACTCCACCCCTCATTCACAACTAGGGTCAACACACTAACACAGACCACACTATAGAGCTGGTTGACTTATCATCGAATAATCTAGTCAGGTCATCTTGCCACTTGTCATTTGCATTTTACTCGTGTCATAAGAGTGCATATCAAGTGGATACCAAATGTAATAGAATAATGTACATCATACCTTTCCTCATTGGTCGTCTCGACCTTCCCCAATGGAATTGTAGATCTTGGTTATCATACGATTCTTTCCAATCTGTAGTTTAGTTCTCATCCATGCATATATATAACCAAAACATAGATATAGATACATGATCTTAAACATCATGTTTATTAAGCCTAGTGTCCATGTGTTAATTTTTGTTGTTCATACTAGAACTAATTCTTACATTAGTTAAATCATAATTTCACTATGTCATTGATTAGATAAATCATATCTACTTAAGCCCTATACGATGCAACAATAACTCTGACAAGTCATGCACTAGATAAATTGTAACCAAGTAAGTCATACATTTGGTCATACATCCAACATTTCCATCATCAATACCAAATCCATCAATTGATTTTCATGTGTCCAACCAAATCTATATAATGTTCATAAATAACAACATGGAACTGCAAAATAGAACCTTAACATAGGTAGCTATCTACATCAAAATGGGCATCATAAACACTCATGTTCCATCCTTGTGGAACCCCTCGATAACAATTAGAGTTGAAACAGATTCAACTGTCTGTCATGGAAAAGAACATTTGAACCCGGATATGCTATAAGGTGGTAAGCAACGAATTAGTGCACTATCAATTCCACTAGAAGGTGCTAGCATAAGTTTCATGCATATAATTTCTTTAATACCTCAGTGAATAAAAAAGTCCCACTCTTCCAATTTGTTGGTTTTTCATCTTCCAAACCAATTAGTTAATCTTGAAAATAAAAGACTCAAAACTTCAGAAACTGTTTCCAACATGATTTTCATACTTTTTTTCTTTTTTTTTGTAATTTGAGAGAAATGTCCTCTAAATGTAAAAGGTTCAAATTTATTATATATTTAATTGTTGTTTACTGGTAGCAAGAAAATTTCATGATATATAATGTAGCTCACAATATGACCAGTCAATGAGAAATAATTAAACAAATGGAATAATTGCTTTTGCCCTATTGCTATTAGTATTTCCCTTCTAAATGGCAGCGCATTTCTAAGGATGCCTACTCCTTTCATAAGTGGCCAATGACCGCATAAGTTGCAAAGAAATTTGAGGGTCCTTTTATCCAAAAATAGAGACACATTATTTTTCATGATATTTTTATTCAACACTAGAATAAGGGTAAGAGTGTATTCTAATATTTCCACTGGTCTTTTATTGACTAAATAAGCTTCCGTTCTAAAATCCCAAATTCTCTTCGATTTGATCTTCTCATTTAATATAAGGCCATTAAAACAACTACCATAGTAGCCTTACACAAGTCCATGGTATTCAATCTATGTTGTCACTAGAAAATTCCACCAGCTGTTGCGTATCCATGGAAAATAATCCAAATACGTGTGATGGTATTCCAAAAAATAAACTTCATATTTAGTAAACAATGAGAAATCAATGTATCAATATTCCTTTTAGGGATCAAGGAAATTCACCAGCATTTAGGGAACATCCACCACTGGTTTGTACAAATTATATATCGTAATTATATGTCATGTAAACGATGTGCACTTAATATGCCAACTGTATATGATGAAAATTACAAATTTACAAGTGAAATATGACAATTATGGCACTTGGAAAGTGACCATATTTTCCAATATTCGATGTTATCCCCTTATGTGTATTGGCCTTTAGGCTAAGCAGTCATCACCACAAAAGGTATGCCAACATCAACATTGAGTATGACCATTAGATGAGTTCTGAAATAGTAGCATATGGATTAAAGGATATGCTTTATAATCAGCAATTCAAAATGTATCAAAGAGATATTTCCAGTGCTTAAAAGAATGTTCACCTCAAAATTTTCATTATGAAGAACCCAAGTATAGCATATCTAGTGAAGTGATTGCAAGAAAAAAAAATAATGAATGCATACATATGTTACTGTGTAAATGATGAAACAACGAAGAAATTCTCCCTTGGTGCTTCCAGATGTATACTAATTAATGAGCATTCAAGTGTTATTTCAAATATTTATCAAATTTGAAACAATGTCAAAATTTTCCAGTTTTCAAGAGAGTAGTGTTTTAAATGAAATAAAGTTTAGATTCCAGAATACAATGGTCAAACTAGTGCCAAATAAACACATTAATAATGTTCATATATGACAGAAAGACACCAACCAAAGCATAAGACTATGTATGTAAAACAGTGCATCCAAAATAATAAAAAATAGAAGATATATACTAGTTACAGAACAAGAAAGTTGACATAACAATGATGAAAATACACCCCAAAGTTTGATCATTCAGGACATTAGTATGAACTCAAGAATTCTATAGTCAAAGGCAATACTTGAGCCCCTAGCAATAGAAGATAGAACCAGTGTGATGCTAGTATTATTGAGTATATGTTTGGGTTGTTATCAGCACTGATTTAGTTTTGGATATACTTGAGATACCAATCATGCAAAAATTTTCAAAGGGGAAATGTTTTGATAGAGCAGAGTGTGATCTGATTGCAGATTAGAAAACCTTGTTCGTAAATTCCAAAGGGATAAGAGATAGGCTTGTTCATGTGTTAATGTAAGTATTTAGAAGATGTATCAAGCTATAAAATACCAAACCCATCATGAATATGTGTAGATCAGAATAATGTGATCTCATAATCCAAACATCGAACTTCAAGAACACAGATCATTCCAATTATATTAGTCAGATTATTCATCTTGTTTTGGCATGACTCTATCCTTGGAGATGTTTTCTGCTGCTAGATTTATTAGAATGATTGCAAGAAAGAAATGGAAATAGACTGAAAATTAAACTGTTTATGCAGTCAATTGTTCCACCACGAAAGTGACTTGGAAGGTGTGAATCTCATGCATTTGAATGTTATGATAAGCAATAAATGATTATTATGCCATAGTGTTCTTTATTTCTCATAAACAGATTCAGATCTGAAAAGAATTAGATTTGTAGCCCTAAATGTTAAGCAATTAGGGCAGAATTTATTCAACTTGCCAAGAAATTCATTCACCTTGATTTAGGGTCAACGCTTCTGTAATGTGTAGATCAAGAAAATGGTGCAACACTTACCCTAAATCCTTAGTATGTAAACTTACGGGGGCAAGAGAAACCATTTAACATACATTTTGAGCATTGTTTTGAAAGAAACCTAATCAGAAAGATGAGATTTTAAATATTTGGGTAGATCTTTAGATGTGACAATTAATGATAAACATAGGTTAATCCTTAATCGTGGCAATTCTAAAGATAAACCATGAAACTATTGTTCAATATTTGAGATCCAAGCATTCAAAATATATGAGAAATGAAACACACTTGGATTTAATCAACTTACACAAAAATTTAATAAGCAAACCCTAGGCTGTAAAAACAAACAAAAATTAAAGGCAAAGAATTTTTTTGGGGGCTTTTTGGTTGAAGATGTTTGATGGACCAATGTCTTAAGGGACTATGGAGTCACTATGCAAAATCCAAGTGTAGTTAAGGGTTTATGATGAGAAACTATTGATGCCACATAGAGGATTGCCTCACAAGTGTTATATAGGGCTATATTAAGATAAGTTGAATTTGAAGTGTCTTATGTAGTGCCTAAGAATGCTATCATTTGTTATTCGATATGCAATAAGATAGAAATATCGTCTGTGACAGAAAACAAAACACTTATGAGTGCATCAAGAAGATAAGAGGCGTATCTTGAAGCCTTTGAAAGAGGAGGGACAATCTGATATAGTTGCAATATCTTCCCTAAAATAGGTTGGAAAGAGTTTCTCGGAGATGTTAAGGATATGTTTGTTATCTGTTGTGCCCAACAGAAAACGAAGGAAATTAAAAAAAAAAACAAGAAACCTGTAAGTTTCTTATGGTGTAAGACTAAGTAGATTGGCAGCAAAAACAAAAGTTGTAGATTATCATAGTATCTCCATCCAAAGTTCAACTCTTTATTTAGGAAAGTGCAACCCAAAGACTTTAAAACAGTGTAAATTCATATTAAAAACCTAGAAAATTATCATTTTGTGTGCAAAAGAAGAGGTTGATCAAGATAACAATGATATAGCTTGTGATGAGGAAGTAAAATATTTTGACTAGCAACAACAATGTTTTACATAAAAATATTCTAATATTGTTGGGTCAGAGCACTTGTGATGATGAAAAGCATGCACGAAATCCCATTTGCAAGATGGATATTGTGTTTTTCAATAGATGGCACAATTTTTCAAGGAAGATGATACTTAATAAGAGTCGACAAAGTTGATCCTAGTATTTTTCGAGGTCGGATTGGTGACGTTGATCAAATACCAAAGGATGATAATGATAATGATAAAAGATTTCCTTCCCATATTTCTTATGAATCATGTGAAGTTTTAAAGAAAATAAGGATTATGAAATTTGTACAACCACAAGCATGCAACTCTAACATGGTCAAATGGGAGGAATGAATATGACCACATTGTGGAGGATTTGTCTTGGATTGAACCCACACAAGAAAAATAATAATAAAGGTACAAGATAAGACAGGGAAGGTATTATGAACCATGGCTCTCACTCATGGTCATGGGCTCATGCTCCTCCTCACCATAACCAAGAACCCAAATGTTCTTATTGATCACCTGATTCCACATTGTCTCCATAGTTTTCAAGCAAGAAATAAGTCTATGATAAAAGGAATTGCTATAGGTATGGACTACAATATTCTTTTCATATTTTACATGGATGATAAACTAAAGAAGGAAAGGGAGACAATGGAAGAAACTCTACCTAAACCTCATAATAGAGGAAAACCCCCCCAAGAATAGAGCTCATGGGGATTTAAAGGCCAACATGGAAGGGAAGATGACCTACTCCACTCGTTAGAGTTTGAAAGCTTTATACATTGCAAGTGGATTGTCCAATAGGCACAAGGCTAATACATTCAAATGTTGGACAATCTAAACAATAAGGTCAGGGTGAAAAGGGAAGCAACAATAGCAAACACATTGACAAGGAATTGGATAACATTGTTTTGGACACTTGGTTCTCAAGGAGCTTAACCACCAGCTACTACCTAACATTGGATTTATATTGGCATACCAAGGAGTCAATTTCATGTCACATGGACACAACCTCAATGAAAGACAATTATAGTCAAAACATCATTCTTGATGAATTACACCAACTCAATGATAAGGGCCATCACATCCTCATGACCATTCAGGACTCCATAAAGGGACTAGAAGAGATTAAGAAACTAGGTGTGTAGGAAGATTCTAATGCTACAAATGCAAACCCAAAGATCAAGGTAGGAGCCAACAACTAGTACCCCATCTTCCTAGCAAAACGGATAACTAGCACAATAGTCCTCTGGCTCATATCACTCTCTAAGATTCTTGGTTTTATGCTTTCTACTTTCTATTATGTTAGCTTAGGTTATGAAAGGGCTTGTGCTTTTCTTGGACAACCAATACTCATTGGAAAATTGCAATACCTACCACTCTAATGTGTGTTGGCAAAGTGACTACATTCATGATGAGAGGCTTGGAGAACAGGATGTAAGATTGTGTCTTACTAGCGTTTTCCTACTTTTGTTGCCTTGGATGGCTCTAACAATGTACGTTGTTTAGAGTGCGACACCTTGCTCATCAATGTCAATAGATCTCTGGAACCCTTATTCTTTGCTAGCACAATGGATGTCCCACTTAACTGTAGGTAATGCCTTTCTTGCCTTCTTGTGATGATCATGAAATGGTTCTTGAGATAGGGGCCAACTAACTATAAACCCTCTTGGAAGGGCACAAGCAAGAGGATTAATAAACTGGAAATATCTTGATTAGAATCTTTGTGCAAACTTGGATTTTAGTAGCAAGGGTCACACACTTATTGGGTTGCCAATAATCTAATTTTGTTTCATATCTAGGACAAAATTCTACATAAAATAAGAGTGGCCTAGAAACCAAAGAGGATGCTATGGAATCTGAAAATTTCTTGCCTTCACTGATTCTGAGTGATCAGGGATGGGAGGTCTTGTGTGGTCTAGGCGTGGTACTAGGAGAAAGTATTCCTATATAAAATCACTATAGAATAATAAGTATACTTCATGTTTTTCACTGTTTAGAATCTCCCCATCATTTGGGTTGTGAGGAAAGAAACATGTGCAAAATGGCCATCAATCAATTATTCTTTTAGAGTGGGAAAGATAAATCCCTAATATAAGACCTCTGTTGGTTTTAAGCATCACATGGTAACCTAAAGCACCAATGACTAAATCATAGAGAGTGGATGCACAAGGAAACCTTTCCAACTAAGACACAGAGATTGTGCACAAGGGCAGCCTTGCCTAATTGACCTTTAAATCCCAAAGGCAATCTATAAGATTCTAGCTAAGAAATTTGAGAAGAGGGTGGAGACCACAAAATTCTGTCACAGGCTTTCTCAAAATCAATTTTAATGAAAAGTATTTAGTAGCCAGAATTTTTGGTCCTTTGCATGCCTTCCCAAATCACTAAGAGATTGCCCAAGTGATATCTACAATGGCTTGGATAGATTGTTTAAAGGCTTTAGTTAAAATCTAATAAGAAAGTGTCGAAGGGTGATGGACCTCCAATTGGATCTTCAACTTAGGATCCCTAATTTTGGGGATCAACTTGATGTTTCCCTGATTGATTAAAGAACCTAAGGTATTAACTTAAAGGGCTTTGTCATACCCCTTCAGTGGGGATCAAGGCAGGGCAAGTGAAATCCCAGGTTAATTTATAAAATTCATAAGGAAAATTCTTAAAGTCTGTGGCTTTGCCTTAACCCTGCCATCCAAATTAAGTTCAAGCTCTTTGAAAGAGATATTGAATTCGCAGGAATTCCTATATTTAGGTGAAAGCTTGGCTAGAACAACTAGAAGGCTTTCATTCAAGGCAAACCATTGTACATTCAGAGGTCAATTCACAAGGAAAACTTTCCTATAATAGGCAACAAGTTGATCTAATATCTCTTGGTGTCTTGTGAGCTAGCTTTTATCAATTTTGAAAGGAAAACCATTTTCATCCATATGCTTCTACTTGAGGGATTGAAAGAATAACTTAGTGCCTTTATAGTCCTCCTTAAACAAGTTGAAGCTTGCTCAAGTTTTTGCACCTTTAGCTTTCTTAACTTTAGACATCTTCAATACCAATTCCAAGGTCAGTTTAACTTTGAGTAGGCTTCCCCCCTAATGTTTCTCTCTCATATTTCTAATTCAAATACCTGTGAGCCATATTGCTTGATGCATTTGATGGTTTGGGTGTTGGCATGCCCCCACCAAAAAATGTATCCAAACACTCCTATTTCTCTCAATAAAGAAAGGGATTTTAAGATGTGAGCAGTTAAAAATAAGCTTAGCTTGGATTTCAGCTATGAGCTAACAGAAAGGGAGGAGAACCAGTGTACGGTTTTAATAATGCAATCCTCCACCCAACGTTCCTGTACCGGTAAAATGTAAATAGTAACACACATGTAAAAGAGGCTAAACATGAACACACACTAATATTAGTTCAAATAACAACACACAGAAATAGAGAAGCGATTGCATTCTCATCTGCAAGCGATTGAAGAAGAACATAAAGTGAATTTTTTGCATAATAATAAAGAAATCATTTCAACGAAAAAAAGTGTGAATTGGTTGCATAATAACAGAGAAATCATGTTAAAGAAACCCGTAGTGATGGAGATCGACATGGATATCCTCTCTGAGAAATCTGTAGTGATGGATATCGACATGGATATGAGGCCAGTGAGGTATTCCTAATTTTGCCATGATAAAGTTTCATATTAATAGATAGTTATCTTAATTTACTATTATTTTTACTTTCCTGAATCAGCTCTCCCATTTTTCACATGTCCAAGTCCACTCTTAGTCTCTGGCCAATGAAAGCCTGGTAACTTTATTACACTGAGTTAAGCTAAAGCAAATGCTAGAACTATATAACATATAAATTATTAAATAAAGATGATGTCTCCCTTGTATTTAATCACAGGAAAGCCATTAGGACAAACCCTAATTTTTGATGAATATGCTATGACCCATTTTTGTTGAATCATGGTCTCAACTGCTTCTCTGATTTGCCTACCAAGAATGGATTTAATAATTTGTACACAACTCAGTCAGTATATTTCAATAGGAAAATATTTAATACTGAAATCGATGGTGAATAATTCAAATCCCGGAGAATCAATCTAACCAAAACTCCAAAATTGATATTCATCATCCATGAAATAGAAAGGGCATTTGATAGTCACCTGGGGATTTTGGATGGATGTCTGAAGATTGGCTGCCTATGCTTGTGGGGTTGTCATGCTTGCATAGAATGTAGTCTAAAACAATCTAGATGATTTTAATAATTTGGGCTTTCTAAAATCCTTATTTGCTTGCAATCCAGCCAGGCCCACACCTCTGATGAGAATTCGAAGAAGATGAAGAGGTGGAATAGGTGACCACTACTACTGTTGTAGCTGGTAATATACTGGGTAAACCCAAAACCTTCAAGAAGGCCATCATACACTACTACTAATATAAAAACACAATGTCAGGCATGGGGGGTCAAACAAGACTTGTATTAATTTTGGGGATAATTAAAGGGGAGTTCGATAGCAATTTAGAGATGCCTTGTGTACGTTGGAACCTTCTCTTCTCTAAGTCAAGGAAAATTTTAAAGTGCAATTTACAGGTTAGTAATGTCTTGGTCTTCAAAGATTCAACTAGATTTGAAAAATCTCTAGTGGGTAGGCTTCAAGGTCCAGATTTTGAACCCAAGCTCTAATACCATGTGTAAGAACCCTATCCTGAAGTCTTCTAAAAAATCTATTTCTCTAGAATTTAAATGCAATAAGAGGAAATAATTTACTTTCTTACAAGACTTTTAAACAATGAAAATTTTAACATCTACATTCTAATCCTTATAACTTAAGGTGAACATTTCATTTTAATAAATTTACATGAGTAATCTATAGAGGAATACCTGTACTGCTGGCTGGTGGAGATGCCTTTGAGCTGCTGCCCCTGTTGAACACTCCTCTTGACCAACCCAACTGGATTTACCTCCCATCCAACTAGGAAATAAATCCCTAGCTTAGGAAACCTCCACAGGTTCCTAAGCTCTCCAAAAATCACAACTAATCCTAAAATCACAAGCAACCCCATAATCATAAGCAAGACCCCACCTCCCCTTTTCTCCCTTCTCCCTTCCCTTTTTATACGCTCCCTCTCTTCTCCATCTCAACCACCTCTCATTAATGTCATTAATTTCACATCCATCCTTACAGTTGACTTCTCTTCTCCCAAGTAAAGCTAGGAGTACATTTGGAAATGTGACATGAATATAAAATTGGGAAATTAATGGGAGAGGACCATGTCTTCTCCCAAGTAAATTTGAAAGTACATTTGGGAATGTGAGATGAATATCTATATATATATATATATATATATATTATTGATAATTGAATGGAGAGGACTATGTCTTCTCCCAAGTAAATGTGAGGGTACATTGGGGAATGTGATATGTAATTAAATGGAGAGGACCATGTCTTCTCCCTAGTAAATGTGAGGGTACATTGGGGAATGTGAGATGTAATTAAATGGATAGGACCATGTCTTATCCCTAGTAAATGTGAGGGTACATTGGGGGATGTGAGATGAATACATATATTATTTGAAATAATGGAAGGAGACCCTATCCTACTTAAGATTCAATTTGAGAAGGTAAGTTGTGAATTTGAATAATAGAAATCATGAATTTTATATTAGACCAATATTTCTCAATATTTTCAGATAATGTAAACATTAATAAAATTTGAAGGATAAGATTTAAGTGGGGAATTACATAAATGTGGGCACGCAACGTGAAAGTCTATGGTTTTCCACCCTAAAATAATGTAATTTAATGTATGGTATGTCATCCTACCCATGGTCCACGGACCATGGGATTTTATAAATAGAGCGAGGCTCTAAGTGTAAAGGGTGTTTGAGTAGTAGGATGTAACATGGTCTTTTGGATGATGAATCAGCTTTGAGTTTGTAAGTCCGAGCCTTGGGTTGTAGTAATAGGAAGAGGCTCTGCAGTTGTGTGCGCAGAGGCCTGGTAGAGTCCATAGCTATGTGCGTGGACCCTTACAGCTGAGTGCATAAGGCAGAGTTGGGATTGTACTGAGATAGAGAATTAATAAAAGATAAGTTGATTTTGGAATATTCTATGTCTATGCTTCTATTATATTTATGCATTTCTTTACAGTTTTATGATTGTGCGCACTTGTTATGAATGTTGACTGATTAATGAGAATATTGGGCCTACACAATTAAGTTAAGATCTATAATAATAAGCACAGTAAGGATTAAGGATCTAGACAACACTTCTTCGTGCTCTTTACAGAGCTGTGCGGAAGTAGTCACACAAGTTACAAAGGACAAACAGCTGCACGGAGTAGCACAAGCACATAGGTTCGGTACACAAACTTCCTAGACTTCATCAAGACATCCCTAGGGTGCGGAAACTTGGTTCCAAAACTCACCCATACTACCTCGGGTGAGATCTCATTCCACGCACCATGAAATATTGCCGAAAGGGTCGGTAGTTTTGGGATTTGTTTGGCTAAATCACTTCTGAACCAAGGTCAGACCGCAACAAGCCAACAAGAGGTGTTACCATGATAGCATGACACATTACAACCAACACATCTTGATATCATTGGAGATCAGGACAATGGTACATGTAGTTTCCATGTTGTGCACAAATGGCCCAATAATGATTGGTTCATAATCCCTTGTTACAAGATGTGGTGGCCCTTTCTTCAGGGGGTGGAGAATAGGGAATGGGTGCTTGAGGGGCATGAAGAATGACCTTCAACTATTGCAATGAGGGACATTGATTGTTAGAGTGTTCTGATACGTCACATAATGTGCAGGGGGGGTTCCCTAGGAGAATATGTGCTAGATGGCTCCTTCTTCTTGGATTTATTAATTTCCTTTCCTATGATTCCATATGGTGTCTTTGTACTTCTTGGTGTGCCCGTAAGTGGTAAAGCCTCTCTAGGGTTGCTTGACATAACATGACTTTTGGGCACAACTCCTGACATGGCCGAGGTGGCATGTGGTGCCAATACTAGATAGGAAGTGCAAGAGCCATATTACAAAAGGGAAGTGTTGACATCACTTGGTGTGAGATGAAACTAGGCATGGGATATAGGAAAGGATTTTGAATGGTACTATATGGAAGGACATGGTATCACTTTCCATTATATTTTTTAGGTTTTGGTGGTGGATGATTATCTTGAGGCTTTTGACCAGATGAGGTAGTTTTCATGCATACAGGAGATGTGGATGTGGATGTTATGATTTAGGGTCTCTTGTATATGTTTTGAGGAGGGAAAAATGTTTAAAAACTCCTAAGAATATCTTGATCAAGGAGGGAACTAGTTGTTTTTGGGACCTTATGAAGTGTAACACCTTATTTGGGGAGGAGGAGGTCCTCGTCTCGTAATGTGTTATTTGGTTGATGGTAATGATTTTCTCGCTATGGGGGAAACTCATAATACATAGAACTGATGATACAACCACCTTCATGGCATACATGTGACTTTGTCCAAACAAGATATTATAATGAAGATGGGAATAAAGGACTTCTATATCTCTGAGAATTATTTTTTTAGCAAGCTCAATAGGGACATTCTGAAAACGTCCTACAAGTGATGATGGGTAGCCATCATATGGCATTAGGATGATGGTTGAATTTTTGAGTTTGAGGGAGCCTAAATTATTTCAAATTAACTTTGACATAATGCAAGTGGATGGCCCCCATCAATGATACTATTGTAACATTTTATTGTTGCAATAAAAATTTCAAAGTTTTTATTGAGAAAGACCAAAAAGATTCCATTTTTATATGAACTTTGAAATAATATTATGCACAAATATTATAATGTCACATATTTTATTTTTATTTTTTATGAATAAATGTCACATCCCTCTCTAATTAAATATCACACACTTTTGAATAGTGGGAGTTGTCCCTACAAAGATCAATGGCAATATTCAATTGTGGGACCCCTCGTGTGCTCAACAAGTAACAAAGGGGAGGGAGGTCTAGAATGGATGGTTTTACAAAAACCACAAAACCTTATGTGGCATACATTGGTGAATTACACACCTCCCTCCTAAAAATTCACTTAATTTCCACCCCTCCCCCCCACCCACAAACAACCTTTGATTTTTTCTTATTTCCTCCACCAAAATTCACTTTCTACTATAATTCCACTATAATTATTCCCTTATATAACCACCTCCACCCAGAAATATTTTCTGCCATTCATTTAAAACTAGTCATTACTAGTAATACACACAAATTTACTCACATTCCAACATTAATGCTTGTTCATTCAATTGGAAACATATAGCTACCCCACATAAAACTGTAACATTTCCCAATTGTCCATGCAATTTTTTGAATTCAGTCAAAGCAATTATCTTCAATAGTGGTTCTTAGATAAACCAAGGCTATTAGTTCCAAAGCTTCAAATCATCTACAACTATTTTTTTATTCTCAGTTTCCTCATTTCTTCTTTGAATTAAGTCACCTGGAAAACCTATCTTATCTATAATTCCTAAAATTGATGAATTACCTTTGATATATTTATATGCCAATATTGTAGTAACTAAGTGTGAATTTGATTTGTATGAGCTACAAGATTGTGCCTTTCAGAAATTTTAAGATAACAACGATGAGTTTATCCTATAGGAATCTATGTTATCATATTTATTTTTTCTTCAGACCTATCATTTCCGTAAGTTTGTAACCTAGTGTGTAGATAGATATCTAATTAGTGAAAGATAAATTATAGTTTGGAATGGTTAACCCTTGTTCTACGTAACCCTTGAATCTATTCTCCAAGATTTTCATATAAGTTTCCCAAGTTCTCACATGTAATTTCAGCTGAAACCCTATTAGAAATTTATCAAAATCTCACATTCTAGCAAAGGGATTTTATTTTTGAGTCTTTATTTCTAAAAGGATTTGAAATTCCTTGTCAAAATCCACCTATCATTCAACTATGTTTCCTGAGATGTATAGGAAAATTATTTCTATGCTTTGTGATCAGGGGCTCATGTCCCAAGCGTCGTAAAATGCTCAAAAATGAAAGTGCTCAAAATTGGCTCAAACCTAAACGACCCGATATAGCTTTTCCTCCCGATTTCGATGCCACAAACGGTTCAAAAAATGGTCGTCGTATGTGAAAGTTATGTCAAAAACAAAATCGCCCAATAACCCTTAATTTTTGAATTTTCAAAAAAATTTAAAAAAAGAATATTCCACATAATATTCCTAGGAATATTCCATGGAATATTCTTTTGGGCGGTCCAATCAGAGGCCGCCACGTGACAAGCCTAGAGGCCCCCACATGGCCCAGGATGACATCAGCATCAGGTTTGGGCGCGTTGTAAAATTTTGCTTTGCATTGGCAAGTTTAGAACCCATGACTTGCTTGCCACAAGCCCAACGCCTTATCGTTAGGCTACAAGAGCAGGTTTGTTATATTGGCAGTGACAGGTATTTAAAAAGTTTAAATTCTCAGGTAGGCGAGAAATGAAGGGGGCCAGCCCCTAAGCGACCAACCCCCATTCCATATGACCTTGAGCCGAGAACTAGGGCCAGAACTCTAACTACCAGCACACAATCCAAGGATAACTGCAATTAATAAACATGGTCACATGCGGAATTTGTGGCCAGTTAAGTAACAGTTAGACTGGCGGATTTTTTGGTGGTGGCGCCAAATTTGGCGGATGCCCCAGATTTGGTGGAGCTAACTGGCCCCAACTATAGTTAGCTGGAGTTCTTTTAGGCTAAATTGGAGGGAATCATTAAACGGCCATAATGTTGGCTAGGAAAGAGGTTTCTGGACAATTTTTTTTTGTGATTTTGGGTATTTTGGACATTTTGAAGCCATTGGCATAGGTCTTTCAGCCATCAGAGGTCATTTTCATAGGTTTTGGAGCTATGGAAGTTCTAGGAGCCATTAGGGCCCAGTATTGTGAGAACTGTATTAGGTTGCTGGTATCCATTGGAGGTGAACCAGCAGTCAATCCTAAAGGATTCAAGTGTTCTGAATCTGATTTTACAATCTATTTCACCTGTAGAGACTTCTATTCAGCTGTAAATTCATTTTGATCATTTAATTAAAACAAGGACAGGCCCATTTGGGAGCCTTTGACCCAGCAGACGTAGCCCAGGAGGGGTGAACTGCTTCATCAACTTCTTTTGCATCTGTGGTTGATTTATTTTGCAGAACAAGTTCATTTTAATGTGTTAAATAGTAAAAGGAAATAATTCTGCTATGCTTGAATGGTTCATGAACAGCTAAAAATTTCATTTGTTTCTTTACTGCAAGACATGGGAATCTTTTAAACATGTTTACTACTGAATTGAATACCTTGCAAACCTTTTTCAAGTAGTTTCAAATTCAGATCAAGTTGGTATCAGAGCCAGGTTGTTGTTTTTTTGTATCAAAAGCAGTCAAATAAGCTATAGACAGAGCTTGAAACGAGCCAGGAAGGCTTCGAAATGCTCTTGTTCTACAATTGCAAAGTAGATAAATGCTCTTTCAGTCAATCTCTGGTGTAGTTGTCTTTTGATTGTTTTTGTGCAAAGATCTTCTAACTGTCTTGCAAGTATTGATGCTTACCAGGTT
>APFE030359462.1:32483-153586 GCA_000404065.3 Pinus taeda
AATGATATGCATGAGCATAGGGATCATGATGATTTCCTGGTATATGTGATTAACTTGAAGGGTTGATTACTTTGTTTTTAATCATGCATGTTAGGAAAGTACTTGATGTTGAAGAAGAATTAGTTAATTCTTAAAATGTCAAAATGTGAATTTGGAAAGACTTCTCTGGTTTATTTGGGACACATAGTAGGAGGAGGTGCTTTGAGGATTGATCCTGCTAAGATTGAGGCTATCGTGAAGTGGCCTACTCCCAAATCCATAACAGGGGTAAGAAGTTTTTTGGGTGCAGCTCAACATTAGAGGAAGTTCATCTCTAACTTCTCTTCTATAGCAGCTCCTATGCATGCAGTGACAAGTGTGAAGCGTGCTTTCCAATGGGGAGGCAAGCAGCAAAAAGCTTTTGAATCTTTTAAAGAGAAGCTCATTCTTCTCTTATTGCTGGCCATTTTGGTGTAAGCAAAACAGTTGCACATCTACAGAGGTATTGCTATTGGCCTCGCATGGTAGATTTTGTTTCAAGGTTCATAAGAGGTTGTTCATTATGTGCTACCAGCAAGCCTAGTAATAGGAAGCTTAGCTTGTATACTCCTTTGCCGGTACCTTCTAGACCATGGGAGAGCATCTCTATGGATTTTGTGGGAGGTTTGCCAAAATCTAGAAAGCAGCATGATTATTTATATGTAGTAGTTGATCGTTTCAGCAAAATGTGTATACTTATGCCTTGTAAGAAAATTATACTGTTGAACAAACTGCTGAATTATTTTTTAATCATGTATGGATTCACTTTGGTTTGCCTACTTCCATTATTAGTGACAGGGATTCCATATTTGTGGGGAATTTTTGGTCCAATCTATGGGAGATGATGGACACAAAGTTGAAGAAAAGTACTTCTTTCCATCCGCAAACAGATGGACAAAATGAAGTTGTGAATAGAACCATTGTGCACCTCTTGAGAGGATATTGCAGCAAGCATCCCAAGCTTTGGGATGAACATTTGCACTACATACAACATGCTTACAACTGTGCCAAGCACTCTTCCACAAACACCTCATCGTTTGAAGCTTGTTTTGGTTACTTGCCCAAATCACCTCTTGATTTCATTCTTGAGAAAGATGTCGCCATTGAGGGACATAGTGATATTGACAAAGCTTCTTCATTCATTGAAAGAATTTAGTAAATACATCAGCAAATTCAAGAATAGCTTGAGAAAAGTCAAGGCAAGTACAAGGAAAGACACGACAAGCATAGATTCGATTACAAGTTTCAAGAAGGGGATGAGGTATGGTTGTACATTAGTAAGGAAATGATGCAAGGAGAAGGTAAAAAGCTGAAGCCTATTCATTATGCTCCATTCAAAATCCTCAAGAAGGTTGGAAATAATGCTTTTCAATTAGATTTGCCTTCCTACATGCAAATGTATTCTGTTGTTAATGTGGAGAACTTACGTTTGTATGAACCTCCTTTGATCGTTGATCATGAAAGCGCTATTCAGCTTCCATCTATAGAAGATTTCTCACCAGAATTCTTAGATGAGCTGAAAGAAGATACAATCCTTGACAGAAGGACACACACTTCAAGGAAGGGCAATGTAGATTATGTTCGGGTTGGTTTCAAAGGCAACAAACCGAACAAGGAAAAGTGGATGGAGGTGGACAGAGTGAGGGCACTGTACCCTCACCTCTTTAATAGGTAATTGAAGGCTTTTAGGGTCCAAAAGCTTCCCAATGGGAGGCGTGATCAGGGGCTCATGTCCCAAGTGTCGTAAAATGCTCAAAAATGAAAGTGCTCAAAATTGGCTCAAACCTGAACGACCAGATAGAGCTCATCCTCCTGATTCCGGCGCCGCAAATGGTTCAAAAAATGGTCACCGTATGTGAAAGTTATGTCAAAAACAAAATCGCCCAATAACCCTTAATTTTTGAATTTTCAAAAAAAATTAAAAAAAGAATATTCCACGGAATATTCCATGGAATATTTCTTTGGGAGGGCCAATCAGAGGCTACCACATGGCAATCCCAGAGGCCGCCACATGGCCCAGGATGACGTCAGCATCAGGTTTGGGCACGTTGTAAAATTTTGCTTTGCATTGGCAAGTTTCAAACCCATGACCTGCTTGCCACAAGCCCAACGCCTTACCGTTAGGCTACACGAGCGGGTTTGTTATATTGGCGGTGACAGGTATTTAAAAAGTTTAAATTCTCAGCGGGTGGGAAATGAAGGGGGCCAGCCCCTAAGCGGCCAGCCCCCATTCCATATGACCTTGTGCCAAGAACCAGGGCCAGAACTCTAACCACCAGCGCGCAATCCAAGGATAACTACTGTTAATAAACGTGGTCACATGCAGAATTTGTGGGAAGTTAAGTAACAGTTAGACTTGCAGATTTTTTGATGGTGGCACCAAATTTGGCGGACACCCCAGATTTGGCGGAGCTAACTGGCCCCAACTACAGTTAGCTGGAGTTCTTTTAGGCTAAACTGGAGGGAATCATTAAATGGCCATAACTTTGGCTAGGAATGAGGGTTTTGGAAGAATGTTTTTTTGATTTTGAGTATTTTGGACATTCTGAAGCCATTGGTACAGGTCTTTCAGCCTTCAGAGGTCATTTGCATAGGTTTTGGAGACATGGAAGCTCTAGGAGCCACTAGGGCCCAGTATTGTGAGAACTGTATCAGGTTGCAGGTATCCATTGGAGGTGAACCAATAGTCAATCCTGAAGGATTCAAGTGTTCTGAATCCGATTTTACAGTCTATTTCACCTGTAGAGACTTCTATTCAGCTGTAAATTCATTTTGAGCATTTAATTAAAACGAGGACAGGCCCATTTGGGAGCCTTGGACCCAGAAGACGTAGCCCAAGAGGGGTGAACTGCTTCATCAACTTCTTTTGCATTTGTGGTTGATTTATTTTGTAGAAAAAATTCATTTTAATGTGTTAAACAGTAAAAGGAAATAATTCTTCTATGCTTGAATGGTTCATGAACAACTGAAAATTTCATTTGTTTCTTTACTGCAAGACATGAGAATCTTTTAAACATGTTTACTACTAAATTGAATACCCTGCAAACATTTTTCAAGTAGTTTCAAATTCAGATCACTTTGTTACCTATTAATATATTAGAATGATGAATTGGTCGATGAAGCTATTTTGGGTTTTTTGTCAATTTTTGTATTTGGAAAGAAACCTTCTCTTTTGTTTGATTTCAACTAGTGTTTTTCCAATAACACTCATGAGCAGTTTTTAAGATTAGGGAATGAAAGGGCCTTTAAGAATCAAACTATTTTGGTTTACTTATTTCTATATCATCAAGTAGAAAGATTTAGGATGCCATTACGGAAGTAGGATATGTAGGGTAAGCAAAATTATGTCATTCACTGGACTTCGTTGGTCAGGAAGAATTTAGAGGAATTTTCTTTAAGTGAATTTGTTGATTAATTCTTGTATGTTTCACTTTGTCTCCTCAATAGTGATGTACTTCCAAGGATTTCAATTGAAATCAAAATAATTCTATAGTTGAGTGAACAAACTAGGGTTGGACACTGATATTTGTACCAAAATTTCACAGAGATCAGAGTTTACGGTTGTGAGCACTCGCCATATAAATTACCAGTATTTTTCCCAATGCAAATTTTTTCCCTTGAGTTCATAAGGAAAAACATAAATGTTGATGAAGTTCATTTTGTATCAAGGAAATGAAAATATCAATCCAAAATTAAGGCTTAAGTTGGTCCATTTGTTGTTATTAGTAGTGATGTTGATAAAGAGGTGAATAGATTACTAACACATATGAATTTCAAGATGAGTTTTAGTTGGCCCTATGACCTAATAAGGAGAATTTCAACACTAAGGGTTGAGAAAAGTTTTGCTCCTTATATTCATGTGCCTAAACTAATGATAAAAGTTGAACTGTGAAATAAACCTACATTAGCAAGTCAAATCATCAAATCTTTGAATAATAAGTTAAGAGAACAACTAGAGGAGTTGGCAATTGAAGACATAATTCTTGTAGTCATCTAGATTAGGAAATTGCTCAGGAAGAAAAATCTTATGCTGATGACCAAAGTGATGTGTGATAATTTGTAGGTGCAAATTAACAAATTTTATGTAAAAAAATATATTCTATAGTAGAAAGGTCTGCCCTCTCTCAAGAATGCATAAGGCCAAATGGTAATAGAGGAGAAATATCAAAGAATTTTGGACAAGGAAACATTGGAAAGGTCAAAATTTGTTGGAATTAAGAGAGATATCAGTGGTCAAAATCTACTTCAGATGTTATAGGATGATGATTTCGAGCAACAAAAATAGACTAGTTTCAAATACATTGAACCCAGATGCAACAATCGAGCATAGTTGGAGACATTTTTGGAGAAGTTTTTCTTTTCTTAGTCAAAGTTGTTTAAACATTATCCAAAGTTTTGGATAAAGAATTATTTTTTATGTAAATCCTTTAGAGGATAAGATATTTTGTAAAGAACTCTATATATACCTTTATTTTTGAATGAAAGGTTGATACTTTGAGATTTTTTTTGTAATACTATTGTAATAATTTTGACTTGAGGATAATCACAAAGTTTTGGATTCTACTTGTGACAACATTTATTTACTTGTGAGTATTTCTATTAATTTCATAATATGCATCTACTTATATTTGAGGTAGTGTGGGACATTTGGAAGGACTAGGTTGAGTATTAGCCTCCTTGATGTCCCTATGCAATGTTATCTTCTATATTGAGTAAAAGATTGAACAATTTGTTTAGTTGATCACCTATATATCATTAAATCGTTGCTTCTTCGCTATACTTAGACGTATTTTTGTTCACTATAGAGGTTCATATATACATTTTTTCTCATCTTATATTATTATATATTCAGGGAGGATGATTAATATTCTAAGTTCTTCTTAATTCTTGTTTAAAAGAACTTATAAGGATTGTATTTTGTTATTGTGGAACACTGACACTTTGATTGATCTTAAGGAATAATGATTATAAGCATAAATAATTATTTGTATATTTAGATCTTTCATTCCATACATACCCCTTACAATTGATTCTTTGGCACAATTCTTTAACTAAGGTCTATCTACAAAGATCCAACATCAGATAGGCGTTATTGTTGGGGAATGATTTTTGAACATAATTTTCCCTAGGAAAAGAATTGAACTTTCATCGAAAGGTGAATAAGACTTTTGTAGGATAAAATTCTTCACATGACATACTCCATTGGTTAGAAACTTGGCTCCCAAGAGACATACTGGATCTCATTATGATTCTAAATTATTTGCACCATTATCAGATCTAGAGATACTTCTCCAGGTTGCTTCTCTCAGATGCAGAATTGAAGCATCACCTTCTTTTGTCCCACCAGAGTTAGTTAAGAAACTTGATCAACTAGAACAAATCACAATACCACCTGATTTGCCTGATCTACCTTCAAAAGTATTAGATATTCTTTCCAAGGGAATAAATTTACAAACTTCTCTATTAGTTGACCAGCTTGAATCATTTGAACTTCTTATGTCACTTTCAGAGGCATCTGATACAAAATCTGAAAATGATTTACAACCACCTAAACTTAAACTAAGACATTTTATCCTTTGTTATTCATACCATCCCTTCTATTTCTGGTCAACCTGAAGAGGAAATTGAATTTTATTCTAATCTCCTTGTATCTAGAGATCAATAAAAAAGAATTTCTAAGGTTCAAAAGTTAATTATCCATGATTAATCTCCAAAGAAGCCTATAATCCCAAAGCAGTAGTCTCCAAAAAAGCCTTCATCTTCTAAGTAGATTGTTTATTCTACTCTACAACAAAAAATGGCTAGAATTGGACCAATTTTGAATGTAAGATATGTTCCTTTGAGATTATCAGGTGTTTTGAATGATTTTCATGATGGGTATATGAAGCACTTACTGACGTTCAAGGGACAAATTGGAATAACAATAGAATATCATTTGTCAGTTTTTTTAGATTTTTCAGATAATCTTAGCATTGAATGTGAAGATATATACATGAGTTTATTTGTTCGATAATTAGAAGGGGATGTCAGGATATGGTTCAGAAAGTTGCAACCAGATTCAATTCATAACTGGAGGGAATTAATAGACATCTTCATTAATCAATGGGGAATTAAAAAGGATATTATATATTATTTGACTGAGTTTGAATCTATAAAGAAAAATCATGGTGAGTCATTTTCTGATTTTAGTAAAAGGTTTAGAAAAATCTACAATAAAATTCCACTAGACATTAAGCCATCAACCACTTCTACTAAAGTGATATTTTCTAAAGCTTTCTATGATGACTTTGCATTGATGTTAAGAGAAAGAAAGTTGACTGCTTTAGCAAATATTCAAACAAATGCAATTGAGATTGAGGCTAATAGAGAAACATCAACCAAGTTGAGAGAAAAAGTTTAGAAAGAAAAGAGAAAGTTGAAAGCAAAAGAAAAATTTGGTTCCTCATAAAAAACTAAGAGGATAAAGAAATTGATGAGATCAAAAGAATGTTGAGAACCCTGTCCAAAAAATTCTCTAGAATGGAAATTCAACCTAGACAAACACCAAAAAATGTGAACAGACTCTAGGACCTTAAAAAATACATTTTCAATCCTAGATTATATAGAGAGAAACACCTAATACAGATCAACAAATTCACCCTCCATTAATGATTGATGATTGAGATATTGAGGAAGTAACACAAGTTGTAAATGATATCAATTGTCTTGTTGTTCAACCTTTTTAAAGTACCATCATTCCTTTGAACCAAAAGCAATCTTTAGTCCATATTGTGGAATCTTTTGAAGTTTCTAAATATCAATATTTTTTAGAATTTCTAATTGTTTAACTTAATAAAAGATATGATCTAATACCTATACAAAATCCAGTTAGACAACAAAATAAAGTTACTTTTGATATGCCACAAGATAATATTGCAAAAACTTCATCTTCATAACAACAATCTCAAACACAAGATCATTAAAAATTAGAAAAACTTGCTTCTTCTTTTACTATGGAAAATGAGTTGGAAAAAGCCAAAATTCCTATTCCTTTATTAGAATTAACAAGAAATCTTGATTATAAACAAAAATTGTCTAAATGGATTCAGTGTTCAAGTGTGGATGATGAGGGTGATGTGAACAATTTGCAAGATGAGAAACCTTATGTTACTCTTGGTCCAAGTCATGATGTTCTAGATGAAATTGTTCCTCCTTTTTATGTAACTTTGAAGATCCATGATCTTCTTCTTTATAATTATATGTTAGATTTTGGTGCATCCCATAATATGATGCCAAAAATGATTATGGATCAACTATATTTGTAGGTGACAAAACCTTATCATGGCTTGTACACTTTTGAGTCAAAGAAGGTGCAATTTTTGGGATTAATTAAAGATTTGGTAGTGATCATAGCTCATATCCTTATAAAAAGTGTAGTGATGGATATAGTAGTCATAGACATCCCTTCCAAGTTTGATATGCTATTGTTGAGATATTTTTTTGCTAAGCTTGGAGGAAGCTTACAAATGGACATGTCATATGCCACCCTTCCAATTTATGGGGGAGAACATTTGAGAATGTACAAAGAGATTAGATTCATAAATAGAGTATATGATGCTAGACAAGTTGTGAATCACCCTATTTATTCCATTGATCAAGACATAGGGAGCTTCATTTTGGTTGTAAATGATGAATGTAATGTACATAATAAAATTGAAGACATTGTAAATATTCCCAAGTCTTTACCGAATGATATTTGGAAAATGTATTTTGATGGAGCTTCTTTCAAAGATGGGTCTAGAGCTGGAATTGTTTTGATTTCACTACAAAATAAAATTACCATACAGTGTTTCAAAATAGAATTTGAGGCCACCAACAATGTAGCAGAATATCAAGCATTAATTCTTGGGTTGGAATTAGCTAAGAAAATGAAAGTTCAAATATTATTAGTGTTTGGTGATTCATAGTTAGTGGTTAGACAAGTTAGGAACTCTTATCAGACTAAACATCCCAAATTGAAAGCTTATAGGAATGAGGTATTAGATTTCATAGAAAACTATTTTCAATATTTCAACATTGTAGCTATACCAAGGGAGGATAAACTCTGGAAGTTTCAACAAGTATGTTCAAAGTTTCTAGCTACAATATAAAGTTGAAATTAGATATATACCCTTTATCCTAAACAGTGTGAATTACTGGTAGATTTTTGAAGATGATGAACAATAGAATAAATTTTTGTAATAAATTGAAGAATTTTCATGTTTACATATTTATGAGGAAAATGATGAGGGAGTACAAGAAAATATATTTGATCGGGATATGAATTTCAAGCAAAACATAATAGATCATGATATATTTAGTTATCCAATAATCATATTCCAAAAGGATTAGTTCCCCTTGCAAATTTGATCAAAATGATCTTCCCAAGTATTCGCTAGTAAATCCCCAACAAAATGATGTACATGAATGTAATATTGACACTACAGAAGAAATTGAAAACATCAAAATTTTAGGAACGCTACCACGGGAAGTTAAGGATTAATACATTGAAATTTTCAAATAGTACAAGGATTATTTTTGTGTGGAGATAGGAAAACCTGAAAGCATATGATACATATATTATTAAGCACAAGATTCCTTTAAAATCAGAGGCCAAAGCATTCAAGAAAAATTTGAGAAGATTTAATCCAATCTTGTTTCCAATAATTGAAAAAGAGGTATAGAAATTACTTGATGCAAAAATTATAGTTCCTCTATGATATTTTGAATGGAGAGGTAATGTTGTTTGTTTATTTTAGGAATCTAAATAGACTATATTTGAAGGATGATTATCCTTTACCAGAGATGGATTCTCTACTTCAAAAGGTAACAAAATCAAACATGACTTAAATGTTGGATGGATTTCAAGCTACAATCATATATTAGTCAATGAATATGACATGAGTTAAAAAACTTTTACCAGACCTTGGGGTACATTTATTTATGCTAAGATGCATTTTGGCCTAATAAATGTAGGAGAAACCTTCCAAAGAGCTATGGACTTAGATTTTGTTGGAGAGACAAATAAATTCATGGTTATTTAATTTGGTGATCTTACTATATTTTTTGAATCATATTCCCAACATATTAAACACTTGAAATTCGTTTTTGAGAAGTGTAGGAGGTTTGGGATTTCTCTTAATCTTGAAAATTCAGTATTTTTCATGAATGAAGGAAAACTGTTAGAACACTTTTTTTCAAAGGAAGGATTTAGAATAGATCCTAAAATAGTATCATTTATTCAGTTGATCTATTTTCCTAGAATGAAGAAAGAGATTCATGCATTCTTAAGAAAGATTAATTTCTTAAGCAGATTCATAGCTAATTATGTTGAAATTGTAAAGGAAATCACTGATATGCTCAAGAACAATCATGAAGTTAAATGGGATGCACAATCCAGATTTTCATTTGCCCAAATAAAAAAGGAACTCTCAGAAGCACCAGTGTTAGCCAATCCAGACTACTCAAAGCCCTTTATTATTTTCTCTTTTGCATCAGATACCACAATAATAGTTGTCTTACTACAAAAGAATGAGTTTTATTGTGAGAAACCAATCTATTTCTTTAGTAAATTCATGAGGGATGCATAACTAAAGTATGATATTAGTGAAAAGGAGGCCTATGCTTCAGTTCAGGCTTTGAAGGCTTTCAAAACCTATATACTGCATTCTAAAATAACAACATATGTACTCAATAATGCAGTAAAAATAGTACTGACTCAACCTGATAGAGATGGGAAAAGGGGAAGGTTAAAAGCCAAAATTATAGAGTTTGATCTTGAAATCAAACCAACAAAGCTAGCGAAAGGAAATTGATTGGCTAAATTACTAGCATAATCAAATTGAAATGTCTTGGGTGTTAATTCAATTATGCCACTGTTAGATACAGCTTAAGAGAAGAATACACAAGAACCTTCTCCTAATTAATGGAAGAAGAATCCATAAGAACCCTATTCTAGTTCAGCCCTACAATAACTTCCTTTTCATAGTGACGACAAATCTTTTCTATTAGATTGGTATAAGGATATTATTCATTTTATACAGAATTGCAAGTGTCCTTGTGAATTCACAAAGAATAAATGCATATCTATAAGATTCAAGTCTGTGAAATATTGTATAGTTAATGCTAATTTGTGTTGGAAAGGTCCTTTAAGTATTCATTTGCTGTGTTTGACTAAAAGTAAGACAGAGGTAGTGATTGAGTAGTTTCATGAGGAGTATGTGGAGGTCATCATGTATGGAGGGAGAAAACACAAAGATATTGAGGTTCAGATTATATTAGCCTAAGCTTTTTTCTCAAGTTGGTTTAAAGCTATGGAGCTACATTCCTTGCCAAAAAATTTTGCAGGAAAAAAAAAAGAAAATATCTTCTTTGCCTCTGATTCCTATATTAGTAGAAGCTCCTTTTTTTGCAGCGGGATTTAAATTTTATTGGTGAAATAAATCCTACATCTGGAAATCAACATAGGTGGATCCTAACATCATAAGACTATTTTCAAAAATGGGTAAATCTATCCCTGCCATAAATGTCATTGATTCTATAGTTATGAAGTTTATTGAGGACTTTTTTTATTATCCAAATTTGGTTGTCTAAGAGAAATAATTACAAATAAAATGATTGAGTTTTTCTAGAAATACCAAATTTATTTGCATCATTCTAACCATGCTATCCACAAGGGAATGGACTAGTAGAGTCATCAAATAAAATCTTAACCAAACTAGCTAAAAAGGTGTTAGCAGATCACAAAAGGAACCGAGATAATCATCTAAAATATGTAGTTTGGGAAAATAAAGTTTCACCCAAAAGAGCTACTGGTAAATCTCAATTCTAATTGGTTTATGGAATTGAAGCCATTTTTCCAAATCAATTAGCTTTTCCAGTGATGAACATCTTGAACGAATATTATGAAGAGACTGATGATTTTTCAAAAAGAATCAATTAGATTTTCTAGTGATGAAGATCTTGTAGCAATCTTATGAGGAGACTGATGATTTTTCAAAAAGAATCAATAAGATCATCGAACTTAACCAAGAATGAGAATACGTTGAACACAAACTTCCCTAGTACTAGGATAAGATGAATAATTTTCTTGATAGAAAATCCAAAGAAAGTGACTTCGGGCAAGGAGACCTAGTACTTATATGGAATGTAAGGAGAGAGGACAAAGGAAAACATGGAAAGTTCAGCAATCTTTGGATAAGTCCTTTCAAGATTGCAGATGTCAAAGGGAATAATACTTTCATTCTTCAAAACCTGAGGGAAAATAATTCTCATTGCTAGTAAATGGGCAGTATTTGAAGCACTACATTCAATAATGAACAAGTTTCTTTCTTTTTCATTGGAAATAATCAGCGTGATTTACTTTTCCAGAGCATGTGTGAAGTTTCTTACAACATTGACTCCATAGCTCAAGGTGAAGGCACATGGATATGTGAATTCTTTGAATCCCATAAGGGAATGCAATTCCCTATTGGAATCAATGTTGTAACATTTTCTTGTTACAATAAAAATTTCAAAATTTGTATTGAGAAAGGCAAAAAATATTTCATTTTTTATATGCACTTTGTAATAATTTTATGCACAAATATTATAATGTTGCATATTTTATTTTTAATTTCTATGTATAAATGTACCATCCCGCTCTGATTAAATATCACACACTTTTCAATAGTGGTAATTATCCCCATGGAGACCAACGCCCAATATTCAATTGTGAAACCCACCTCCTCATGTGGTCGACAGTTAATGGAGGTTATGGGGGGGGGGGGGGAGGGTGTTCCGTAATTGATGGTTTTCTTGAAACCAAAAAACCTTACATGGAACACACTAGCGAATTGCACACCCCCTTCCTTTAGATCTACTTATTTCCCAGACCCCCCCACCTGCAAAATGCTTCTGGTTTTTTCTTATTTCCCCTGCCAAAATTTGTTTTCTGCCATCATTCCACTATAATTATTCCCTGGCTATAACCACCTCCACCCAACAAAATTTGCTTCCATTCTTCTCCACATTAGAGAGATTTTGAGTCTAAAATGGGTCTCCTAAGGAATATTATAAAATAATTTTGAAAATAATAAAATAATATTAGAGGGAAAAAAGAAAAAACTATTTTTTCAACTCGTATTTTCAACTTATCTCCCAATGATTTTACTCAAATTTTGAGTTGGAGAACTTGTTGGATTCAGAATTTAATTCCTCACCTAAGGAGTACCCATGTTAACTACTTTCGATGAACATTTATACATGGAAAATTAGAAATACATGAAAAACATGGAGAACTCTTTGGATGCAGAATTTAATTCCTAATCCAAGGAGTAACCATGTTGCATACTTTTGATGGACCTTGCTACATGAAAAATGAGAAATACATGAAAAACATGATTGCAATCATTTTTTTCATGTATTTATCATTTTTCGTGTAGCAAGCTCCATTAAAAGTATGCAACTTAGTTACTCCTTGGATTAGGAATTAAATTCTTCATCCAATGAGTTCTCCCACTCAAAATTTGAGTTAAAAAAATATGGAGATAAGTTGAAAATACGAGTTGAAAAAGGAAGTTTTTTATTTTTTAATATTTTTACCATTTTACTCCAAAAATGGTGAATAGTCCCACATGGTTGACATCATCATCTTGAATCTTATTGGTTCTTATAAATTTGATTTTGGTTATACATTTATGTTTTGAGGCTCATTTTATACCTCAAAATTTCTCTAATGAACTATTAGACATTGGATAAACTAGCGCTCCCCATGTGTTTCACGACATGTGATTAACTACCTCTCATGGATTCGTTAACTCTTGCAATGCATCCATTTACTAATACCTATGGGTTTTGGTGTAACAACAATCATGATTCCAACAAGTGGTATTAGAGCCAAAGGTATCGAGTTTGAATCACACTGAGCTGGCACTGAGGAGGAGAATGTTGGACATTGAATAAACCAGTGTTCTCTATGTGTTTCATGTCATGTGCTTAACCACCTCGCGTGGATATGTTAACTCTAGCAATGTGTTCGTTTACTAATACCTGCATGTTTTGGTGTAATGAAAATCATGATTCCAATATGAATTAGTTATTACCACTAATATGTGTTCATTTACTCACCCATCAACATTAATGCATGTTCATTCTACCCCACATAAAACCATAAAATTTCCTAATTATCCATGCAAGTTTTTGTATTTAGTCAAAGAAATTATCTTCAGCAATGATTCTCAGATAAATCATCAATATCAGTTCCATAGCTACAAATCATCTATGAATATTCTTTTATTCTCTGTTTCCTCATTTCTTCTTTGTAATTCAAAATGAGCACCCAAAAAGCAAAGGGGAAGTCATTTGAAAAACCTATGTCATCTAGAATTCCTGAAATTGATGAATTGCCTTTGATAGATTTAGATGCCAAGATTGTAGAAACTAAGTGTGAATTTTATTTGTATGAGCTACAAAATTGGGCCTTTTAGAAATTTGAAGATAATAGCTATGAGTTTATGCTATAGGAATTTACGTTACCACAGTTTGTTTTTCCTCAAACCTATAATTTCCTTGAGTTTGTAACCTTTTGTGTAGATAGATATATGCCTAGTGAAAGAGAAATTATAGCTAGGAATGGCAAGCCCCTTTTCTACATAACCCCTGAATATTTTCTCCAAGATTTTCATATAATTTTCCCAAGTTTTCTATATGTCTTTTTAGCTGAAGCCCTAATGGAAGATGATCAAAATCTCACATTCCAGCAAAGGGATTTTATTTTGGAGTCTTTCTTAGTAAAAGGATATGAGATTCCTTGTCAAAATCCACCCTATCCTTCAACTATGTTTCCTGATATGTATAGGAAAATTATTTCCATGCTTTGTTTCCTATTAGGATATCAGAATGATGAATTCGTCGATGAAGCCATTTTGGGTTTTCTATCAATTTTGGCATTTGGAAAGAAACCTGCTCTTTTGTTCGATTTCAACCACTTTATTTCCAATAACACCCATCAACATTTTTTAAGATTTGGGAATGAAAGGGTATTTAAGCATTAGTGTATTTTGGTTTACTTATTTTGATATCATTGGTCAGAAAGATTTAGGATTCTATTATAGAAGAAGTATATGAAGGGTAAGTAGAATTTTTTCATTCACTAGACTCCATTATCCAGGAAAAATTTGAAGGAATTTTCTTTAAGTGATTTTGTTGATCAATTCCTATATGTTTCACTTTCTCTCACAAAAGAAATGCAGCTCCAAAGATTTCAATTGAAATCAAAATAAGTCTACGTTTGAGTGAACAAACCAAGTTTGGAGACTAGTATTTGTACCAAAATTTCACAAAGATTATATTTTACGACTATGATCTCTCACCATATAAATTACTAGTATTTCTCCTAATGAAATTTTTTCCCTTGAGTTCATAAGGTAGAACTTCAATGTTGATGAATTTCATTTTGTATCAAGGAAACAAAAGTCCCAATTCAAATTTAAGGTTCAAGTTAGTCCATTTGTTGTTAATACTAGAGTTGTTGATAAAGAGGTGAATAGTTTACTAACACAGATGAAGTTCAAGATGAATTTCAGTTGGCCTTATGACCTAATAAGGATAATTTCATCACTAAGTGTTGAGAAAAATTATAATCCTCATATTCATGTGCCTAAACCAAAGATAAAAGTTGAACTAGGAAATAAACATACATTAGCAAATCAAATCATTAAAGCTTTTAATACTAAATCAGGAGAACAACTAGATGTTACACAGTAATTTGTCACCGTCCTCATCTGAGTCCCTTTTTTGTGTCATACATCAAATAAACATGTCCATATCTTCCCACTCATGCAAAAAGATTAAGCAAATGCTCTCTAATGATGAATATTGATGCTTTTTGACTAAGTTCCCGCATTGTCTCTAGTAAACCCCTAAAATGCGCAATGGTTCTCTGTCATGCACTGTATTGTTGCAACATCATCACTTGTCCTTAGTTCATGACTAGCAATGATCCATATTTGGCGAATTAGTTCAAACAGTCAGCCTTCTGGATGTTTCTAGAGCTAGTTATTGGATAAGTTTGGGTTGCCTTTTCTCCTCTGGGATGGTGGTTCCGCCTCTTATGCAACCTCCCTTGAGGATAAGCTCCCTCTCCCTCATTTCATGGAGACTCCTTCTCCTATAAAAGCACTCACAATTACTATGATTTGCGAGTCTTTTTAGTTCTTTTGGTTGGACAGTGCTGCTAGTGCTTTCAAGTTTGGTAGATAGCTTTGGTGTGAGTGTGACAAGTGTGGGATTGCTAATAGTTTGTAAGAGGTTGTGGAGTGCCCTTCACTTTATATTAAAACTTGTGAGTGAGAGAGATATTATCTATTCGGGAGACTCATCCTTGAGAGTGAATGCTTGAAGAAACATACTAGCTGGACCCCCCGAGAAGGCTTGCGATGTCAAGACTTGGTTGTAAGCTTTTCTCTTGATTCATTAGTAGTACAATCAATGATGATTTCCTATGTCTTGTATGTAATTTACTTGATTGCTCATGATTTCTTAACTTTATGAGTAAATAGATAATTGTTGTTTTCAGTTACATGCTCTGTTGTTTTCTTGTGGTGTTTCAGGTTGATTTCTCATTAAGGAGAAGGAAACGAAATCTGGAGCAGTGCAACATAACTTCATCAACCACCAGTTTGAGGTAGGCCTCCAATAATGACTATTTAAGGGAATCAATTGTTGTTTTGTCTTTGTGTGACTAGACTCACTCTAGGGCTAGAGGGGTTGCCTCTGTCTGTAGAGGGAACACTTTCCCACTTCACACGTTGGTGACTCCACTGGGGAGTCCTTTGTATGTTTTTTCTCTTGTTTTCTTTTTCTTGGTTTTGATTTAGTGTCTCTTGAATTTTGGGGTTAAACCATCAGTTTTTTGGGTTACCTGGGTCAATCTGGGAATTCCCCTTACTGCTTGGAAATATTATTTGGTGTCATTTAGTTTATTTTATTTTGTCTTTTGCTTAAGTAAGATCATCATTGAAGATAGCCTAATAGTCGCAATGAATTCACTGATGTTCTAGCTTTGTACCGTGATTATTTGGCTTTTGTCTTGGGTTTCTAGTTTAATTCCTATGACGACTCCTGAAATCAGACCGTCTCTAAAAACAGGTGTACTTTAGCGACTAATATATAGTTGCCAATGTAACACTTGTGATGACGTATCTAGTTGTCAGTGTAACACTTGCGATTAGTCTCTAGTTGTCAGTGTAATACCTATGACGATTCCTATAAAGTTGTTTTTACAACTTTACCTCCTAAATCCATCCATCTTGTTTATCCCCTGTTGTTTCTTGTCTCTCATTAGCTTGTTTTAATTGCTTTTGGTTAGGGTACTATTTCATTGATTTCCATTGAATGAATCTTGTGTTTTTTGGCCTTGTGACCTAGCTCTTTTAAGTTTTGGAATTATCTGGCCTGGTTGCTTGTCTATCCAAGGTTCATCCACAACCATCTTCTTAATCTGCTTGAGGCTTTTTCATTGCTTGTTTCTTGTTGGTTGATGCTTAGTGTCAATTATTGAACCAATTTTTGATATTGATTCAATTTTTTTTCATTACCAAACATAGATTACAATTGTTTGGATCAATCAGTTCATGCTTGCTTGTTTATATCTTTAAATTCAAAACTATTAAAATCAAAAGATTGCATTAATTTAGTTTAAAAAGTGAAAGTACATTTGCATTTCAAATTTTCATGTTTGAGAAATTGAAAAGCAAACTCAAAATCTTTCATTAGAAGTATCAATTCGTCGTGAGATTAGTGTATTAATGCATTATGTTTCTTAGTGTTTACATTTTCTTGTGTTTGCTTGGGAATGAAATTTCTACCCTCCTTTAAGTAAGTGTTCGTCAAAACGATTGATGCTTTACTCATTATAGTTGCATCCTAGGGTTTTGATATACATATAGTAGGGCCTGGAAATTGAAACCTAATTCAAGATTAACTCTAAAATGAACTGAATAAACTTAACAACGCATCGGAACTTAACGCACATTATTTAGAGGTCTAGGGTAGAGACGTGCTTTGGCGTCGTTAAACCTACTCACTATTGCTTTCGCTTAAGGTTGGGTGATTCCTCCTTCTGTGACTCAATAGCTGCTAGTACAGACTTGTACTCCCAGTACTGTCGATTATATAATGGGAGACCCCACTAGGTTACCATCCTACATCCATAGGAAGCCATGTTTGCCGCCCTAAAAACCGTAACGCACCGAACACAGCATTCGAGAAGATTGACTGCCGTATGGAAAATCCTTGGTTTTCAGTTGATCGCCAAGGTGTATATGCAGTTTTATGGGTTGTTTGGTAAACCTTCTGCCTAGTTCTCCAGAGTAGTCACTTTCGTTCCTTTTCGACTCCTTAAAAGAAAAGGATCATCTAAGCACTTGTCCTTTCAGGCTCATTAAACCTCGATAGAGATAGAGTCACCTTTTCATCCTTTTCTCGACTCTTGAAACATGAAAAAGTCAAGTTTTGTTCCTGTGTCATAAAATTTACTGCCCAAAAAATATTCCTGGTAACAGTTCGAGTTCTTGATTATAGTGCAAGTGTTTTTTCAGGCTCATTCCCGATGGAAACCTCCCCTGATTCTACTAGCCAAGGTCTTCCCCCAGATGGAAATCCTGGTCCATTTCCTCCATTTGGAAATGTTGGTGCTCCATATATGGCAACATTGTCTTTCCTCGGGTTAACCATCGGTTTGCCCATGTGGTTGTTTTCAACCTCAGTGGTCCGAAGCGTCATGACCCCTGTTCCACCATCTCCTTCATTTGAATCAAGACATGATGATTCCAAGGTTGAGCCTACACCTTATTCCCCCGTTTCTTCGTTTTCATCTCCTACTTCTCCTGGTGAAAGCTCCACATCAGCCAGGAGACCAAGAAGAAGAAGAAGAAGAAGAAGTCTAATAAACACAAGGCCACCTGTGCAGCTATTACTCCGAGTGCATCTCAGGTTAAGACACCTTCTAATCCTCCATGGAAGGTTAAGTTTCCTTGTAAATAATGCAAGGGCAACCATCTTCTTCATGATTGTCTTGGCATTCCTAGGATCTCAAAAGTATGGTCTCACAATCTAGCTCATCCCTCATCGTCCTTTGAAGCTCATGTCAATGTTAAATCCTCAATTGGCAGTGGTAAGAAAAAAGGGAAGATTTGATTCCCCTGTAGGCTATGTGAAGGCAACCATCTCCTTCACCTTTGTCCGCTCATGGCTAAAGCATCAGCTGTTATGGAAAGTCTTACAGCTTCTTCACCTCCACTTCCAGTTGGCTATTAGAGGCTCTCTTCAGACCCTCTCCTGGTTGACAAAGAGATTAACTTAGATTATTCTCTTGTCCACCCTTCTCTTCCTAAACCTAGCTATGCTCTGCCCATTCTTGACAAACCATTGGTCAGAGAGAGTGTCGACTTGGATTCACCACTAGTGGTCCACTCTGTTCCTGAAGAACATCATGATTATATTTCTCATTTTCTTCTCATATCATCAGATTCTTTTGAGTCCGAGAATGACCCTCCAATCCCAACTAATTCAGAGGGTCCTTCTTCGGTTCATGTTGGGCATGGGGGCAATCATATGATACCCCCACCAAGTAGTTCAGTCGTTTCCTTCGACTGGAGTCATTTGACTACATTCCGCCTTCCATCCTATGTGCCTTTTTAGATTACAGTACATGCCTATGATAAGGAAGTACCTCGCACTATCTTGGATGAAGGTGCATCAGTTAGCCTCATGCCTTTCACTACTTGGCAAGCTTTGGCCCCCCCACAGCTTGTGCTGGTCACTCAGAATCTGTTAACATCTGACGGAGGAACCAATCAACCTTTAGGGATCCTTCCGAAGTTCCCTGTTACTTTGGGAGGCAAAACCATCTATATAGACATGATGGTTGTCCAAGGTGCTTTAAATTTCAGTCTTCTACTTGGCCATGACTATATTTATGCCATGGGAGCTCTTGTTTCTTCACTTTTCTGTGTGGTTTATTTTCCGCACAATGGAAGAATGGTGACTATTGACCAATTGTCATTCTTTAGTCACCTGGTGCCTCCTGTACCACCATAATTCCCCATCATTTCTTATCCGCAAGCATTACTTTCCCTGCCACAGGTCAATTCTGTGGCTACCCGTTCCATTTCCACATCTATTCATGATCATGCCGATGGTCTCATACATCTTGTACTAGGGGCATTGGAACCTAATCTGTCATTGGACTCTAATGACATGTGTTCCTCCCAGAGCGTGATTATTCCATCCAGTGAAGACCTCTTGGGAGTCATGTTTGCGTATGACCCATGAACATGATCTGAGGATAGTTTGTTCCTATGTTAACCTCGTTAAAAAATGAAAATGGGTGTCTCGAGGATAGTTTTGATCTTGTGTCAACCTTGTTAAAGAATGAAACAAGGAGTCACGAGGATAGTTTGTTCCTGTGTCAACCTCATTAAAAAATGAAACAAGGAGTAACGAGCATAGTTCCCAATCTTGTGTCAAGCTCGTTAAAAAATGCAACAAGGGTTATGAGGATAGTTCTTTTACTATGTCAACCTCATCAAAAAATGAAACAACTCCCTTTTCCAAATCAAGTCTTTGATTAAGATCTCGTAAAATTCGAGTCGAGTCTTTCCAAGATCTCAAAAGTGAACCTTCATTCCATCCACCTCGTTGAATGCAATGAAGCTTGGGGGGCATGTACCTCGATTTGCGTCATTACGTTGGGGGCATGCAAACTTATAACAAGCATAGTTTTTCGTTTCAAGCTTGTGTAAACATGAAACCGAATCCAAGCAGAGTTATCCATGGTTCAAGCTTGTGTTAAAATGAACCCATACCCAATTTACATGTCGTGATTGTCATTTTTATCTGCTAATTTCTGCTAGATGAGCCATGGTTGTTTCGTTCCATCATTGCCATCTATTTGGCTGATCATATGCTTTCACTTGGTTGTTTTTCCTTTTCTGAGGAACTGCAGCGATGAGTGGTTTGATTAGCCAGCCTCTTGACCATTACATGTTTTGAGTAGTTCCACCATTGTAGGAACTAGTTGCTACCCTTTATACCACTCATTCCTCTAGGACGAGTCACCTTTAAGATATTTTTTGACTCATAAAATATGAAAAGATTGTCGAGTTTTTCCTTTTTGAGTCATTAAATGAAATAAAAAGGTGGTCCACTTTCAGCTCTTTTCTAACCCTATAAAAATGAAAAGATGGCCAAGTTTTTGTTGTTTCAAACTCGTTTTCTGGTCATGAAATGTCGTGTCTCAGATTGTTTTTTTACTTTTTTCGTATCGGGAACACTAATTACGAAAAGTAATCCTTGATCGAAATGGCCAAGCAATTCTCTTGGGTATTGTTTTCTACTTTTAAAGGCTCGAGGGACACAAATTTACGAAAAAGGACCCCCCTGGAGTTTTCTTTTCCGTGTCTTTTTCAAACTCTCTAAACATGAAATGGACTCTGAGATTTTCCTATGTTGGACTCGTTAAACCCTGACGACATTGGACTCGTCACCATGACGAGACTCGAGCTTCTCCTCCCTAGGGCTCGTTAAACTATTACTAGGTTGAACTTATATTACATCATATGTTATCCCCTTCAAGCTTGTTTTTCAAAAATAACTGGGGTACTCGCCAGTAATGGTGGGGGAAAATTTGGAAGTCGTCATTGGTTACCTACGACAGCTAGTCACTCTTGAACATCGACACTTTTGCTTCTCGTCGGGTTGGGATATCCTCACATCATCATTGGCCTTCTAGGGTTTTAGGTTGCCATTTTGCCTCATTCCATCTGATCCATGTTGTTTCCATCAAGCATCCAATCTCTTGGTGCCAAAATGCTGCCACATTCCGGAGTGGTGTCACCAATATGTTCAAGAGTATAATCCTTATGCAATTCACACCCTTACCTCCTCCTTTGATACTCTGATTCACCATCTACCACTTGTTCCTTATCTCATGTCGTTGATGGGGGGAACATTATGGCCCTCCTATGACAGATTCATCTCCTGTCAACGCTAGCTCATTATCCAGGAGATTAGTCTAGAGATCCCCTTCGGTACCTTGGAGCTTGCATGCATCAATGGCAAGTTCTTCACACTCGACGATAGACTTTCATCATTGGTCTTCGATTGGGTGATTCCATGAGTGTTCGACTTCAGCTCATCTTTCACACTTAGTGGATTGTACTGGATAGTACCTTGAGAGCCATTGGCAATATTGGTGGTTTCTCTCGTGCTTGTTAATGGTTTTCATTATTGATCGGTAATCAAGCGATTTTCTATCATGCTCGACCTCAGCACATTTGTGCACATGCTAGGATTTGTACTAAGATCGGTTAGTTTTTCAAGACCTCGAACTAAGATTACATATGTTTGGGTTGTGTGGATTGGTTCGTGATTACATACATGACTCTTTGATTGGATGGCTGCGACCATACCTGAGTCTTCATGGATGGCTGCATCCATACCTTTATCATTATATATGGTCTTACCAACTGGGTGGATGTGTCCATACCAAAGACCGAGTTTCATATGTCTTTTGGATGGCTGCACCCATGCCTATACTACATCTATTTCACTCTCAAAGATATCAGTTGTACTTGCACCTGCAGGTTCTTCAAGGTAGTGTTCCAGTTCGATCATGGTTTCATAAAGCATTTCACCCCTCCCACTCTCTCGAGCTTCATGCTTTAGGGGGCATCTGTTACACAGTAATTTGTCACTGTCCTCATCTCAGTCCCTTTATTGTGTCACACATCAAATAAACATGTCCATATCTTCCCACTCGTGCAAGAAGATTAAGAAAATGCTCTTTAATGCTAAAGATTGACACTTTTTGACTAAGTTACCACATTGTCTCTAGTAAACCCTCAAAATGTGCGATGGTTCTCTGTCATGCACTGTATCATTGCGACGTCATCACTAGTCCTTAGTTCATGACTAGCGATGATCTAGATTTGGCAAATTAGTTCCAACAGTCGGCCTTTTGGATGTTTCTAAAGCTGGTTGTTGGGTCAGTTTGGATCGCCTTTCCTCCTCTAGGATGATGGTTCTACCTCTTGTGCAACCTCCCTTGAGGATAAGCTCCCTCTCCCTCATTTCATGGAGACTCCTTCTCCTATAAAAGCACTCACAATTGCTATGATCTGCGAGTTTTTTTAGTTCTTTTGGTTGGACAGTGCTTCTAGTGCTTTTAAGTTTGGTAGATAGCTTTGGTGTCAGTGTGATAAGTGTGAGATTGCTAATAGTTTGTAAGAGTTTATGGAGTGTCCTTCACTTTGTATTAAAACTTGTGAGCAAGAGAGAGATATTGTCTATTTGGGAGACCCATCCTTGAGAGTGAATACTTGAAGAAACATACTGGCTGGATCCTCCGAGAAGGCTTGCAACATTAAGACTTGGTTGTAAGCTTTGCTCTTGATTCATAATTAATACAATCAATGATGATTTCCTATGTCTTGTATGTAATTTACTTGATAACTCATGATTTTTTGACTTTATGAGTAAATAGATCATTGTTGTTCTCAGTTACGTGCTCTGTTGTTTTCTTGCAGTGTTTCAGGTTGATTGCTCATTAAGGAGAAGGAAACAGAAGCTGGAGCAGCACAACGGAACTTCATCAACCATCGGTTTGAGGTAGGCCTCCAATGATGACTATTTAAGGGAAACAATTGTTGTTTTATCTTTGTTGTGACTAGACCCACTCTAGGGCTAGAGGGGTTGCCTCCATCTATAGAGGGAATACTTTCCTACTTCACACTAGAGGAGTTAGGATTGAAGATAAAATTGATGCAATCATTCAGACCAAGAAAGTGCTTAGGAAGAAAACTCTTATGCTGAATACCAAAGAGATGTGTGATCATTTTCAAGTACAAATTAACAAATTTTATAGAAAATTATCTATTATATAGCAGAAAGGTCTTTCATCTTTCAAGAATGCACAAGGTCAAATGATAATAGAGGAGAAATATCAAAGACTATTGAACAAGGAAGCATTAAACATGTCAAAATTAATTAGAACCAAGGGATAAATTAGTGGTCAAAATCTACTCTATATGTTAGTTGATGATCTTTTCATTTGCTACGAAGTCAAGCATTTATTCATAGTAAAACCTTATTTTGATAAGTATGTTGAGGTAGATGAATCATATGGACATATGATTGAGATTAGTTACCCAATAGATTAAGAGTGGGAGAAATTATTTAAAGTACTTTGATAAGTTAGACTTATCAATTCATCGTATCAACAACTGATCAAAGCCAATGAGGGTTTCGAGCAACAAAAACAATGCAGTTTCAAATATATTGAAAACATATGAAACAATCAAGCATAGTTGGAGACATTTTTGGAGAATTTTTTCTATTCTTAGTCAAATTTGTCTAAACATTATCCAAATTTTTGTATAAATAATTATTTTTGACATAAATCCTTTAGAGGATAAGATATTTTATAAAGCACTCTATATATACCTTTATTTTTTAATGAGAAAAGGTTGATACCTAGAGAAAATTTTTGTAATATTTTTGTAATATTCTCGACTTACGGATAATCAAAGTGTTTTGGTTTCTATTTATGAAATAATTTGTTTACTTGTCAGTGTTTCTAGTTATTTCATAATCTATTTCTAGTTATATTTGAGGCAGCATAGGACATTGGAAAGGGCTTGGTTGAGTATCAGCCTCCGTCATGTCCCTATACAATGTTATTTTCTATACTAACTAAAATATTGAATAGTTTATTTAGTTGGTCATCCATAAATCATTAATTTTTTGTTTCTATGCTCTACTTAGATGTGTTTTTGTTCACTATAGAGATTCATCTATGTGTTTCTTATCATATTAGATGATTATATATTCAGGGAGGATGTTTAATCTCCTAAGTTCTTCTTAATTCTTGTTTCAAAGAACTTATAAGGATTGTATGTTTTTATTATGGAACACCAACACTTTGTTTGTTAAGGAATAAGGATTATAATCGTAAAGAAGTATGTGTATACTTGAATCTTCCATCCCGTACATACCCCTCACAATTGATTCTTTGGCACAGTTCTTTAGCCAAGGATTGTCTACAAAGATCCAACAGATACATTGATGGATAACTAAATTTTGAATGATCACCAATATTTGGAAGGTGAATAGAGATTGTAGTCTCGACTATGATTTTTCCAAGTAAAAGGTGATCAATATTGAATCTAAAGGATCAATAACGTCTAATGTGGAAAATAGGCATTTCCATTGGGTTGGACATGTTTGAAGAACCTCTAAATATGACTTTGAAGATGGATATTGTGCAAAGTCATCGACAATTTTTATAACTATATACCACATTTTCATTATGCAATGTTTGTCGTAATGGTCCCTTTACCATCTTACGAATTAGTTCTATGGGTGCTCACAAAATTATCGAAGGTGTTGTAGTTGTATTTGTTGGTATTTCATAAGATGCTAAAGGATTAGGTTTTGGAGGTATTTTGAAGTCCTTATGATGTGTTTGGAGTGGGGAATTTGCTGCCTTCATGTAGATGTCACGATTGGAGGGGTTAGTTGAACTACCCCTTGTCTGGTCTAGGTATTACATAAGACCGGCCTCATGCTTTACAAAAATGATTCCTTGGTGGGGGAATGGGTTTTGTAGCATGAATGGTGGTTTATTGGCTTTGACTTGCCCCTTATCCTCTCTCATGCATTTTAATTGAGGGATTTGGGGACAATGGGTGTAGTGTCCATGTGTACCACAAATTTCCCAAGCATTATTGGTCTAAAGACCATTGTTCTTGTTATGTTTCTATATATTATTAGAAAAATGATTTAGATTTTGGTTTTGTTGATGGAAAAAATTGACCATGATTAACATTAAGGAAATCACCCACCTAGTAAGGGCCCCATTTAGACCCTTTTCCATTTGGGAGATATCACTCAGTTATAGGCCCTAGTGCCTTAACATAAAACTACCCTAAACTAAATGCCTAAACTAATCTAGAACTAACATAAATGCATGAACTAACTCTAAATATAGCTTTAACCTACTAGATTATGATATTACTTATTGGTACTTAATAGGAAAAGGGATAAAATTTCCCTTTTGTGGCCACTTGAAAAGGAAATATTTTGTGTTAGCTTAAATAAGGGCATAACCAAGCCACTAGATGCTTTCTCATGCAATAGGATACTTCTAATAATTTTTTTCTAAATGAAAATGCAATATAATCTATGATGCAACCAACAAAACTAAATCCCAATCTATCCCAATTAGAAAAGATATAGATCTCTTCCTAATAAAAAGCAAGAAGAATTAATATTGACCATTTTGAGTCTAAAATAAAATGGAGATAATAAGCCTAAGAAATAATTTTAAGACTTGCTATTGTTCAAGAAGATATGCACATACGATTATCTAATAAATAGTTATCAGATCCTTATGTACATGTATCTATATTCAAATAATATTTGCATCTAAGTCAATAAATCATGTTAAATTATAGAAATAGTTGTATAAAACAACAAGAATAACACAAAACAAATATGACATTAAGTTAATAGATAACTAGCAACATAAGGCATAAAATTCTTCCAAAATGTAATATTCAACTCTAAATCTACCTCTATCCAATCCTGCAAGATAGATCGATAGTGATTTGAAATAAGCATGAATTATTCTGATATAACAATAGCCTTGGAAAGGATAATCATACCCATAAAACTGAGGACAAATGAGAACTGAATGATTTCTTTGTTACGTCTCCAAAATGGAAATAATGCTCAATAATGGTTACACTAGATAGTTTTCTCTTTTCTGGGCCAACAACTTTCCAATCTCCTACAAAATTAGTCCCTTATAGTAGTGCAAAATGTCACTTTTTGCATAAAATTGGAACACCTGCCTCAAACTCAAGCTCATATTTATAATTTTTGCAATTCAGATAAAAAAATGGAATCTAATTCAATGACAGTTGAATGAAAATTCTGAGATCTAATTTGACAGCTGAGAAACTATTTTTAATTTTGTATTACTCTAATCCTATTCCTCTGAAGCTCCAAGTCATGATAGTACTAACCAATTCTGCAAAGAAATTCACAAAATATGATTAAAACCATATCTAATTTGCAAAACAAAAATCAAATCCCAAAACTAATGAAACTAAACAATCTAATTAGAACTCCATTTAATTAATTATTAAAATTGGAACCTAAACTCTTTATGGATCTTTGTTGTGATATCTTAGGCGAATGAGAAATATGGAAATGAATTTCCAACAAAAAAAAACTTCCTGACAAATAAAACTCTAAAAATCTCACTTAGAAAATCAAATTGGTTAAAAAATCACAACCCAAAAAATCACAACCCAATTGTCTGCTGATTTTTTGGGGCATTAAATGACTAGTTTTGGTTGAATAACTACAAGCAATTTGTTCCTATTTGAATTACCTTTCCACCAAGCCCTCATGGGCCTGATTTGGTGTAGCAGATCTAGAGATACATTCGTCCAAAGTTGGAGTGTTGAAATTAATTAAATTATGTTTACAAGCATTTTTGAGCATGTTTTATTTTAATTTTTGGCTTTATTAGTCTTAATAAATAAATTTTAAATAAAAATAAAAATAAAAAATAAACTTAATTTTATAAATCCATTAACATATGGTTTCATATCGTTAATGAGTGGGAAGCAAACCGACATATGTGAAGGTGGAGAGTGGAGAATGGAGCCCATGGAGGTGGGTGGAGGAAGGGCCCACCATAAAACTAAGGATAAATAAGAGGTAGGGCTAGGGAGTTTTGAGATTATTAGACATCTGTTGAATATAAATTTACGTATTTTTTTCGACATTACTTTGTTTCTTGTGAGCATTTTCAATCCTAATGGAGATGCCTCAGTATCATACAAGCATGGCCGTCTTTCTAGAAAGCGCCCATAGCCCCTAACATGTTTACTTGTACTTCCCACACATATGTGTTTTCAACTCCCTTATGTTCCACTATTTTGATTAATTTGTTTGGAGAATTGATTTTAGCAATTGGGTGAAGAAAGAGGGGTGTTATGAGAGATGTTTATGTTTAAAGGAAAATATATGCCAAACCTTTATTGTTTTACCCCATGCGCCTTCCCTAAATCTACCAATGTAGAGGGTTCATTAAATGTGAAGGGAAAAGGGATGGATTCAAGGAAAATACTAGGGTCAATTCTTTCCTGAAAAAAGATGAGCCATACTACTTGGAAAAAATTTAAGTGTTCCTTTAAATATTTTGGGCTAATGTAGGGGAAAAAGAAACTTCATAAGGATGATATTTTGGATAAATAAATACCCACTAAAAACATAGATTATAGATTACCTATAGCCACCATTTGTTGTTGCTAATAAAATATTTCCCTCATATACATTTTGGAAATATCAAAAAATCCAATCCAAATAAAAAAGTGAAATCAAACCACTACAAAGAATACAAATAAAAAACTTCATAAATTTTGCAAAAAATAAAAGTAAATTCGAACCCAAAATGAGGATTTCAAAATAAAAAATAAAATGCAAATTCAAAATAAAAGGAAAATGAATAAGCCATGAATTATGAAAACCATAGTAAGACCTAAATGGAAAAGGAGATATCAAGCTAAACAGGAGCAATATCTAATTACTATGTGCATTCTCATTTAAGTTGAGTGATTAGTTACGTCTAGTAAGGTTTTAATTAATTAGGATTGGAATTTAAAAGGAAATCCTAAATCTAAGGAGCATTTATGAATAAAGGATAAAGTCAAATTATACATCTACCGCCTTACAAATGTCTTGCTTCAAGTTAAAGATAAAATTGACAATAAGTCTTTCATAAAAGCATATATGAGCAAAAATAAAAAGGTGAATAAACACAAAGAGACTTCCTTGATGAATTTTTTTTTATAGCTAAAGAATATTCATAACCACTTTGCCTAACTTGGAAACGTAAGTAAAATAAAAACGAATCTAAGAAACTCTTGAAAACCTATAAAACCAAAACTCAGTAGAAAATACTTAGACAAATATGAAATTGAAGTCATAATGAAAATTATTAGAAAATGCAAATAAACGTATGAAATTTACCTCGAAGAGTCCCATTATAGTTTACCTCAGAGATCTCGATTTTCTCCAAATTTCATGTTTTAAAGAAGTAACCTCTTCTCATGTTCAAGATTAAGAATAATGAAGAAGTTGTTTCTTTATATAAGTTCACATATACCTATGGTTATTAGATTTATTGAATCTAAACTAAGGCAAGCGTCAAGCCAAGAAAAAATGGTAACCATAAACTAAATGGTTTCATATTCATAACAAGTATTTGGTTCAATATTAATAGTAAATATAATTAAATACTTGAAAAGAATCTAAAGAATCATCAGATTTGTGTTTAAATAAAAATGTTTCCAGTAATGAAAATATGGCAGCTTATAACAAATATATGTTGGTTTACATTATGGATTACTTGAAACCATGAATATTGATAAACATGTTAGCGACACCTGCCTCTTTTCCCTCACGAGAACTAATAATGAAATGACTCATGTTTAATCTGACCTAGATTAAAAATATCATTACTTTAAACCAAGTCATATTAACCAATTGACATATAATGAATGGCCAAAAACTAACATCAAACAAATGTCAGGACAAGAAATTATTCACATATTTTGACATAAAACTTTTAGTTCTAGATTGGGATGATCAGGAGTGTGCCAAAGGAAATGATGAAGGAAAGAGCTAACGGTCGATGGGTCAATATTGGGTGTGAATTGATCCATTTGTAAGAGAGGTTCAAATCATTACTTGATAGAACTCATGACGAAAATGTCAACGGGTAAATTTCTAACTCAGATTAGAAGTTTGAGGAGTTGTACAAATAAGGTACAAGAACAAAAGGACAATGATCGATAACCAAGACAAGAATTTATGAGTGGGACATGAAATTCACAATTAATAGACATAAATATCCATTCAGGATCAAAGGTTTCAAGCAATGGCTTAGCATTCTGCAAAAGGAAGGTTCCAATAAATGGTAGCGACTGTTGGAAAATGTAACTAGGTTCATTCTTCATAATTTTTATTATTGTGTATTTCATGTAAAAAGAAAAATAAGAAAAAGAAATATTATTTTTCAAGCATGGATTTTGTTATAGGCCATTTTATAACATCCGGTCAATAGGCTTTCAATTGGATCAATCAAAATCCTTTGACCTCCTTTTAATCATCCTTACAGAAAGCCCTAGGCATGACTCATTCTAGTTTATGAGTTTCTACCTAGAAGTGCTTGTTTTAGTCAATTTAAGGACCAATGCTCCTTGGCCTCCTCCTAGAAAACATTGACAACCAATTTTCTCCATCGTGGACATTGTTGATCACCTACAAGTTGCTCCACTATGCACCTGCGTTGGTTCTATAAATTTTGGAAAAAGAGAGAGAATCGTGAAGCCTCTTCTTCCATAAGCTTCTAGGATTTGTTGTAACCATTTACCTCAGATAAAAGTCTAGAATCCTATCCTATCATTCCTTAGATTTTTCATCCCTTATCCCTTGATATCATCCTCCCATCAAGAGTGGATTTGAAGCCCTAATTGGTAAAAAGATAAGAATTCATCAGTTACTACTTCTTTCACTTATATATTTACTGCCATCCATAGGCAAGGGGTTAGATTTTGGAGAGTGATTCTACCCTTATGTTGTTGATGTGAGAGATATCTTTCCATGTATTAGGGCGATTAGAGGTGCACTTTGTGACAAAGAAAGGGCAAGTTAGCTTAGAGGAGCCCTTTTATGGATCAACACTATTTTTTGTTATAACTCACTCCATTTCTTTGTTTTCCCATATATGAAGTTATGGTTTGATAAATTTCAATACCATGTTGATCTATTGAATAAAGTGATTAGATGATGCTGCATAGATTTTTTGGGTCGTTGGCTTGTGTTATTTGAATGTGCATGTTCTAATAATAGTGACTGGAGCTAGGATTAGAGCATTCAAGCCAAGGAAGGAGTGAAGCATATAATGGATTCCATGTAGGATTCATCTTGTTATATTTTTACTTTAAGTAAAACATTAGTGGCTTTATCTTTCTATTATTCTAGGTCAGTCCACAAGACCTAGGGAAGATACTTTTGTCTGTAGTCGTAGATTTTGCATAACAAATTGGTGACCATACTGGGGATCAATGTATTCCCTTGGTGGTTTCTTTGTACATCGTGCTTGTCTTACCTCTTCTTCATACCTTCACTATCTTATTTAGTCAAGAATAGACCTAGGAAGACCCTTCACTAAGTTTCAATTGCAATTTTTGTGGCAGATCCTTTCATTTCTTGATCACCGCACTAGGTGGTGTAGAGACAGTGCATTGTAGTGTAATCTAGCCTTCTCAGCACCTGCATTGCTGTGCACCTTAGCCCTTTCAACACCTGTTATGATCCCGGTTTGATGAAAAAATTTGCATTTTTGTCATCTTCTCTCTGATTAAATTTGTTCTAGTGGGTCCTCCTTATGTCCTTTAGTGTGTCTTGGTCTCTCATAAGCCTCCATCTTGTTTTATTTTGATTTTGAGTGACTTTGATAAGAATTTTTTTAGATTTTCCTTTTTTCTTGTCATTAGGTCATTAACAAACTGAATTATTTGATCATTGAGTTCTTGAAATAATTGATGTTTTAGCCATCATTCTGAATAGTTTCTTTTGTCAATGATTAAGAAAATATCTTAGTTTTCATCTGGAAGTTAAGTGGAATCCAAAAGAAAATTCTTATGCATCATGCATTGCAGATAGGGCTTTGATTTTGATTGGAAAAGTGAAGTTATATAGATTTATTGTTGCATCACTTGTTTGTTGCGTTATTGATTGATTTCTTCTTCCCCTACTTAGTTAGGCCTTTCATTGTTAAGAGGAAAATGAAAAGAGTTATTTTTTTCATATTAATTGCATCATAGGTTTGTTCAGGTGACATAAATTTTTGAGCCTTGAAACTACAATCTAATTCAAGATCAACTCTAAAATTCGCTTCAATTAACCTAAGGAGAATTTGAAACTTAACGACACACATAGAGGTCTAGGCTAGAGACGTGTTCCAGCATCTTTAAATGTAGGAGCTTTTGTTTTTTGTCACCATTACAATCCAGGGGTGATATCCCATTCCACATACGTAAGTGTATAGGATCGTTCTCCACATACCTTCGGGTATATTGAATGGTTCTCCATGCATGAAAAGTATATGGGAACGATCTCATTGAACAATTACACATTAGAAAACGCTACTATAGACTGCACTTCTACATACCCTCAAGTATATTTTGGAAGTCCCTATAGGTTTCTATCCTCACCATTGGTAACCAAGTTAGCTTCCTTGTATACCATGATACACCAAACACAACATTCATGGAGATTTCCTGCACATGCATTAAGCCCTTGGTTCTCCAAAGTGTATATTGCAATTCATGGTTGCTTGGTAAACCCTTTTGCCTAGTTACCCCTTTTTTATTTGTTTATGTTGTTAATTTCTAAAATCAATTAATTGAGCATGAAATAACATCCTCTTCATGGAAAAACTCCTTAGTATATCTTAGATTGAGACTAATGAAAATAGTTCCCAAATATACCAAACAAGGAAACCCCTCTGATGAGAATCCTAGTCCTTTTCCTTCTTTTGGAAATACTAGTGCTCCTTATATGGAAACATTGTCCCTACCATGACCCTTGACCTCCCCTCATAACTCTTGAACTTCCTCATTACTCTCTCATGCCAATTGCCTAATACATGTTCAATTGATATCAACATGACCACTGACACCATGATGATAAAAATTACATATTGATAGAAGAGAGGATGTAAGGAGAAAATGAAAATTTTGAGAAAACATAGTGTTGGATCTCATTGCCGACATTGCTGTGAAACCATGAAGGCATGAATTTTTGGATTGCCTGTCATTGTGCCTTTCTTACATCCAATCACCTCTTGTTGTTGCGTTCTTTGTTGAAATCCTAGTTGTGTGGCTTCTACGGAAACCCTCGCTCCCTTCTTCTAGGTCACATTCCTATTTTCTCCCATGATCTGCAAGAAAACAAATTATATTATACACATACATATTAGCAATCAAAGAATAATACCAGAAGAATTAAAATAACGAATATGAATGAAACACCAATTTGGACCCCTGCATAGTCCCTTTTGTGACACAATGTTGTTTCGGCACATAGTTCATATCAAATGATGTCAAGCCATAATTCAGAGATGAGTTCACAACTAGCATTATAGTATGTGACAATACTAGAAGACCGCCACATTTTCTAACATGTTTGGCAAAATGCCTCAGCAAGGTCAGTACCACAAGTTGTTTGCCTGACCACATTAAATGAATGTCTCTTGGGCGATTGTCAAGAACCACATTCCTCTTGACTACGACTTCTTTAACCAGTTTTAAATGTGTAGGTTGACAATCATGCCCACATGAATTGTTCTGTCATGAGTTCTTCAAATCGACTAGTGACAAATGTTTAATGCTTGCATTCTCCCAGCTGCACCATTTTTTTTGCTAATGGAGACCACACTCAAGTTTACTAAGACTTTGGTCTTATTGATGTGGAGTTAGAAGTTGGTAGGGACCATTTGAACCTGTGTAAACCTGAGTGTATGCAACCATGACAAAGCTCCTCTATCACTATAGTTTCTACGTGGGTTCTGCCCCCATTCAAAATATTTTCGAATTCCATGTTTCTTTATTATACATATGATGAATTTGGTTAATTTACCAATTTTCACATCCACAATTGTTTGAGAAAACAAATCCCTAAATCTCATCTCATAATTAAAATTTCCCATAGAACCTTCCATATTTGTCTGCCTTGGAACATTTATGTTACTATACAAATTATCCAAATCTTTCTATCCCAAATTTGTTTTAGAAATTCCCAACACTTCTCATGATAACACACTTCCAATCAAAACTACATTCTCTTAATTGGAACTTGGTGTCAAAACTACACATGTTTCATGTCTTCTTGCTAATTGATAAATTGGCCTGCACATTGTTTGGCTTGTCCCTTTTCTAAACACATTAATGTCCAATAAGGAAAAATGTATGTGGGCTTGATTAAGCACACAGGTTAACATAGATGCATTGCACATTAATCTACATTCCATAGTTGATCATTGTATAACTTTAAGGCACATCATTGAAAAAGTTTGAGAGAAAAAGGAAGAAGTATTTGTTGCTTTGTTGATTTTAGAAAAGCATTTGACTCAGTTCCTAGGGATACGATTTGGCACAGAATGGAGGAACTTGGGATTCCTAAACATTTGAGAGAAGTTGTGCATAGGCTGTATGAAGAGGGGAAAGTCAAAATTAGAAGTTCAGCAGGCATTTATGAAAGTTTTAGAAGCAATATTAGGGTCAAGCAAGGTTGGCCTCTGTCTCATACCCTTTTTGGTTTATATATTGACAAGCTTGAGGAGTGGTTAAATTCGCAAGGGGGTGATGGTATCTATTTAGGCAAGTTTGTTATAAGGCTTCTTTTGTATGAAAATGAACTTATTTTGATTGCTAAATCGGCTCTTGGTTTGCAAGAGCACTTACTATCCCTTGATAATTTTTGTAGAAGTGTGGGGATGCAAGTCAATATCAACAAAACGAAAGCAGTGGTCTTCTCTAAGAAAATAAAACATAACCAACATAATTTCTACTTTGAAGGAAACATTCTAGAAGAGGTTGCGATTACAAATACCTCAGAATTGACTTCAACAAAAATCTAAGTTGGAATGGTTGTAGAAAGAAAAGATCTCTGGGGGTTTGGAAAGAATTTTATGCTTTCCAAAATCAGTGTAGAGAGGCAGAGTTATGGGACTAGAAAACCACTCAAAATATTTTTGGGCTTCTAGTGATTCTGATGATTCTCTATGGTTATGAACTATGGGCCAGCAATATGTAGAATTTCCTGCAAATTCTCTACAAATCTATCTCTGAGATCTATGTAGAAAATATGACTGTAGATTAACTCGATAATGCAATATACCAAAGTAAAATACTTAGGAGAAAGCCTCAGCTAAAAACCCCACTATTTGTATTATCATACAAGGGGGAAATATATCAGAATAATAAAAAGCCTTAACTCTCACAACTAACTAGCTCTTAGTACAATGCTCCTGGATGCTCACAAACAAACAAGGCTTCTCACAAACCTTCTCATCTTCCCTCCAAGCCTCCTATTTCCTTGCATTGTTTCTCCTCGTTGATCCCATTTCTACTGATCACTCACATTAATCTCACACCCTGTAAAACTATGCAATCCTCAAGGAACCTTATTCATTCTACATGGATGAGTTTCTTTTATAGGAAAACTCATGCAACTGATAGTAACCTATCCTTGACATTTTGCTCAATTCGATCTTTCTCTGAATAGACATGCATGAGTTTCTGATGAGAGAATCCTCAGTTATATGGAGTACACTAGTTGGATGCATGCGTGCATTAAGTGACTAAACTCACAATTAGTTCCTCAAACATTTTTGAACTAATTTAACTAGACTTAACTTAGTAAACTGAGCTAACTAATTACAACCCAAATATAACTCAATCTTATCTCCTTAATTTAAGGGATAACTATTGCATGACTTCAGAAAGACTTGTAACTTGAATTTCTCCAACCAATTAATCCACAATGAATTAATTAATTTTTTTTCAAGCAGCTAATGAGACTAAATTTGAATTTTAATTCACAAACAAATTAAAATTGGAATATTATGGATTCTATTTCTAACATTTCTTGTTGCTATTTTCAACACTCCCTCTCAACAAGTAATCCAGGTGGATGTTGGTGGCCACCCACCTATCCCACTTGGACCCCCACAACTGTCTCTTTCAATTTTTCAATTTCCGTAATTGTAGCACAATTTACTATTTTTAGCAGTTTTTTCAGGTCCTGAACTTCCAGAGCTATTTTGAGGCCCTAAATGACGTTTTTTGGGAAAACTAGGAGCAACATGGGTCCATGGACTAATGTTTCCCTTCCCAAAATTGTAGTGCTCATATATATCTCTCTAACGAGTTATTATATGCGTCAAACAAAGATTGGGTGACAAAGTTGCAACCCCGGGAAATTGATGTACCAATTTACCCAAACAAGGCCCACAATTTGGCGTTCCATCTTCTAGGGTTAGGTTTTGGGATGTTAAGTTTTTCCATTATTTCTCAACAATAAATAGGTCTTCGAGCCTCATTGTAACATAGTTCATAGGCATGTATCCGTGACATCTCTTCTCATAGATAAGCTACCATCGCCTTAGATGATTTATTTCCATTTTTGTTTGTAAACATATTTCAGTATTTTACATTAATGAAATGAAGTATTATTTCTGCTGCATCTTTGTGTATATGGTTATCTCTATATTTTGTTGTGTTCCTGTTTAAATCCAGATCAACAAGAAAGGAATTCAACTCGATCCCGATCATGAACCTTTGGAATGTTATGCATGCAACACTTATATCTAATGTTGTTTCTCCAGAAACTCCGGAAACAAAAAAAAAAACATCCAACCTAAATCAGAATGATGCCTCTGTCATCAAAGTCTCTAACTATTATTGCCTTTGTTAGCTAAAAACTTTGTGCTTCTGCTAACTCAACCTTTCTACATTATTTTCAATCCTTCTCTGTGCTCTTTAGTATCTAACTACTCTAGCCTCTGTCACTTTGATCTCTAACTGCATCAATCCCACTTATTCCTCCTGCTACTATGTACTTTGGGCACCCATAGCAAGGTAAAATCCATGAGATAAAACATTTCAATGAACCCTGCCCAATTTCAGCCTTCTTGCGACTACCACTTCACATTGCCCCACCTCACACTTGGACAATACTGCCCCATCTCATGACAATTAAAGCATCTCACTTTAGACTTGTCAACCTTCTTCCCTCCATGAGAATAATTTGATTCGGAATGGGACACCTTCTCTTCTCTTTCCTTTCCTTACTTGCTAAGGCCATATTTTCTTCATCATCCTTGGATGAAGAACCATCTCGTGTGCTCCTCTTGATCTCCTTCTGGATGAAATCCAACCACATTCTTTCTTAATTTGGTAGTTTCTCCCTTCCATTCACAGAGTCTTGGTAGCTATTCCAGCTCTTTGAAAGGCCAAGGAGAGTGAGGCTCACCATATCATCATTAGCAGTAGTTATTCCCACACTGCTAAGCTCATCTCTACAAGTGGTGAGCTTGTTCAGATATATGGAAATAGTATCATAGTTCTCCATCTTGATTCTTCAAAGCTTATCCTTAAGTGCCAATTTCCTCTGGTCACTACTATTCTGGTAGAGGTCCTTCAATGTCTTTCACATTGAATATGGAGTATCCTTCCCATGGAGAATCAAGACAATATGGTCTCGAGCTCCCTCCAGGATGATCTATCTCACCTTCGCTCCACACTTCTTCCACTCAGCCAACTCTTGTGCATTAGCTGTAGCTAGCTTTGGGATTTCTTGATCAATGAAATCCTTCAAGCCATTGTCTTCTAGTACATCTTCCATTCTATCTTTCCATGCTATGTAATTTGAGCTGCCTTCCAAGGCATACTCGAGTCTCAAGCCATAGAATGCCATTGACCAGCCTGAAGTATGAGATGAATTTGATTTGTTCCTGTAACCTTGAACTTCAAACTTCGAATTCTCTTCTCAATATACTGTTCATAGCTATGATAACCTTTGCTTTGATACCATGAATTTCTTGCAAATTCTCAACAAATCTACCTCTAAGATCTATGTAGAAAATATGACTGTAGATTAACTCGATAATGCAATATATGAAAGCAAAATACTATAATATACTTCTACTATCAAACTTGTGGAAGCTTAAATATCGAGCTGAATCAGAGATGAACACATATAACTAAAAGAAGAATCAATGCACATGAAACACAGAATAATACTCGAGGGAAAGCCTCAGCTAAAAACCCCACTATCTATATTATCATACAAGGTGGAAATATATCAGAATAATACAAAGCCTTAGCTCTCACAGCTAACCAGCTCTTAGTACCATCCTCTTGGATGCTCACATGCAAACAAGGCTTCTCACTAACGTTCTCCTCTACACTCCAAGCCTCTTATTTCCTTGCGTTGTTTCTCCTAGGTGATCCTATTGCTACCAAGTGTAACACTGATCACTCACACTTATCTCACACCCTATAAAACTGTGCAATCCTCAAGGAACCTTATTCCTTCTGCATGGATGAGTTTCCTTTATAGGAAAACTCATGCAACTGATAGTAACCTACCCTTGACATTTAGCTCAACTGGGTCTTTCTCTGAATAGACATGCATGAGTTTCTGATGAGAGAATCTTCAGCTATCTAGAGTACACTAGTTGGATGCATGCATGCATTAATTGACTAAACTCACAATTAGTTCCTCAAATAGTTTGGAACTAATTTAACCGGACTTAACTCAGTAAACTAAGCTAACTAATTACAATTCAAATATAACTCAATATTATCTCCTTAATTAAGGGATAATCTCCTTCATTTAAGGGATAATTGTTGCATGACTTCAGAAAGACCTCTAACTTGAATTTCTCCAACTAATTAATCCATAATGAATTAATTAATTATTTTTCAAGCTGCTGGTGAGACTAAATTCGAATTTTAATTCACAATTTCAATTCAAGGACAAATTAAATTTGGAATATTTTGGATTCTATTTTTAACATTTCTTGTTGTTATTTTCAACACAGTACATCCGACATGTAGTGGAGATAAATTGAGAAAAATTATAAGCATTTGATTACAAACAAATTTAATATTAAAAGTGCAATTCCTTATGATATCTTGTTAAGTGAAATAGGGATTGCTCCTATTGAAGCAATTTCTATGGTGCAAGTCATAAGCTATTTAAAAAAATTGAGTAAATGGAAGAGGGTAGATGTCCTAAGGTTGTCATTAATGATAGATTGTGCAAGAGAAAAAAAAATTGTACGCAAAAAAATAACAAATGGTTTAGTAAATGGGGTATTTGCTTGAACACGTGTCCCATAAACAACAAAGAGATAAAAAAAAAATTGTTTTGGAAAAGTTCCACAAGTGTACTTGGGATAAGGATCTATGAAGAAAGAAAAATTACTATATTGAAGTGTTTAATCCCACTCATAGTCATCAACCAAAAGCATACACAGAGGAAAATATCTATTGGAGAGCCAAAATTATTATTTCTTACTTAAGGATTGATTCTCATCAACTCCATCGAGAAACATGGCACTGGAAAAGGCCAAAGGAAGTGTGGGAGGAAAGAGTATGCATTTTTTGTTCCTCCAGAAAAGTGGAAACAGAAAAACATTTCATTTTAGAATGTTAGGCCTTCAAAGACAACAAAGAAAGTTATGCAGATACGCTGGTAGCTAGCTCTTGGGATAATCTATTTAGTGAGGGGTTTTTCGAGAATCTAGGAGAATTTATTTTGAAGCTTCACAGAAAAAGGACGGAATACATCAAGCAGATGAAGAAGCAATATGGCCCATAGGCTATCTTTAGCCTCGTGGACATTAACATAATTTCTTTCTTTCTTCCATTCTTTGTGTTTTAATAATGTGATCACCATCAAACTACCATCATCACATCATGTCATTGTTTTAGAGAAACTATGCCTTGAGCTCTTGATATTCCACATACACCTTACACTTGTTCTTCTTACACAATCTCTTTAGTTTGGTGACCATTACTCAGGTATGAAATCTATTTTTTGTCCATTTCATGAAAAAAAGGTAAAACATAGAACTTATTATAGTTAGGTAATGATTTAGAAATTCTACAACAGTTTCAAATGATGGTCATAACCTCCACATATATCATGTCAAGAAATAGAAATGCCGGTGCATAATATATTCACTTTTCTCTTTACTGTGCTTCACGTTTGCTTTGTAAACAGTTGGAATTGATCTTCATAATTGAAAATTCAAAATATTTTTCTCTACGGCTACATAAAAATGAACATAGCCTAGATCGAATTTCCGCATTTGAGCACACTAGTTGGTAGCAAAATAATAAGCACACAGGTTCACACTGTCACCATTTAGAGGAGGTCATGCATTCTAGCTGCTTCTTTGAGGCCTCATGATGCGATCCTGTGACTTGGGAGGGATTTCGACCTATGGGGGTCACATGCTCATGATTCTCAAACAAGTCGCACTCCTGGTAGCTTACTGGAGGTTTAAAATGCAATTGTGGAGGAGTCACATGGACACTCAACGAATTCTGAAGACAACAACAACTAGCAAGCTCAAACTAACTTCTCCTTCATCATCCAGAAGATAATTATTTGCTACCTGCAAAATTACGATACGCTTACTAGAGTGATTAACCTCCCAATAACATTAAGGCTATTCTGCTTGATATGTCCTGAAAAATTAAATCTACTAAAACTAGAAGAATCATTCATGAGAACGTGATTGGTTCCAAAAGTTTCCAAAGGAGACTGCGCATTAGAGGTATCCACTTTATTGTGAATGGTGTAATACAAAGGAATACTTTGGCCAATGTTTCTATCATAAAATTTGATAGCTCTAGGGCGAGACGTCCCAATTTCCAATTGCATAATGACAATAACCATATTTCTCACTACCGAAAGTTGAAGAGTTGTAAGTGTTGACCCAATATTCTGCCAATAAATCTAAAGGCAAGTAACCGATAATGTCTTTTTCTATATTTCCAAAAGACTTCCCTTCTGATTAACCATTCTTGAAGCATCATCACCACGAAGTGACTCACTTTCATTATTGGTGTATTCGACAAGCCTTTCATTGGATAAATGTTTTAGGGATGTTTTCTGGAGGGGTAAAAACAAAATTATGTGACCCCAGTGGGAGCGTGACTTGTTGGAGGTTGCATAGCTGCGTCTTTGAATAGGTCACACTCCTTGGATGCATATATGAGGAAAATGAACGTGAATATGTGACCAGTGAGGGAGGTTATGACATGTTGGGATCACAGAGGGTAACTACGCCTAGTAGACGTCACAAGGTCACCTTTTAGAGTGGTCACTTCCTCCAGCTACTTCTTTGAAGCTTCGAAATGTGACCTTGTGACTCTTAAAGAGGTCACATGGTCACACTCCATGCAGGTCACACTATATCCCCCCACTTTTGCCTTGTGAATTTGTGACTCACATGTCCTCTACTTGTAATCGATTCATGGTATGATTAGCTCGATGAACACAGGGTTGATTGGCAGCTTGTGGGATAAATATTTTTCCTATGAAATGTGATCCCTTGACCGCTTGGACTATGCCACTATTACCACTTTTTATGTGCACTATTGACATCTAGGAAACATGTGGAGAGCTTTGAACATATGGGCGATGTGGCCTCCTGTATGGTGCCTTGCTCCATTTCATTATCACTATGCATGATTCACAAGAGAGGTGAGGTGTTTATGGTATTTTGATGTCGTACCTCATCCTCTTCAATTATAACGCAACGGCATTACAATCACTTCATGGCTTGCAAGGAATTATTTTGATCCCCTTTGATACTTATGGTATAGGCTCAGAACTTGGCACTGGCATGTATACCATGATGCATGTTTGGTCAACATACCCCCCACCTAAATACCCTTAAGCATATCTCCTAACAGTGAAATTTAATTTTACTATGGCATGGAATGTGGCTCTCATGACATAATGCCCCAGGTAATGCTAGGCATCATAATGTCTATAGACTTCATGCCACCATGTTGTTGCACTAGGGTCATTTGAATAATACTTGTAAATAGGGTAAACCAATTCCCAAAACCCATACCTCGCTACCAGAACTACTGGGTGGGCCCTACCTATTATTTGTTAGCAACTGACACCAATGATAAGGGTTGAGTGAGGTATATGTCATCTATCCCAATAAGTAAGTAAATGGATCTATGGAAAATCTGATGAAATATCAAAGAGCTAAATTTATATCTCAATTAAGGGTAAATGCCATAATCGAAACCCTAATCTTCCTCATAATCAAGTTGGTAACTTGTGTCAAAAGGCAAATTCAGGTGTATGAGGAGAGATGAATTCAATTAAGTTTACTTCGATCATAAAATTTGCTCATTGAGATCAATTCAAGGGTTGTAGCAGGTGTGCAAGTAGTGGAGTGACCATATGATTTTCCTAAATGCATTGTTTGTGCGTGGACTTTAATTATAACCATGAAAAACTTTAGGGTGCGATAATATTAGCGGTGTAACTCTAACACATTCTTCATTGCACTTGTCCATAACATTCAGTGTGGTCATTTTATAATGCACCCCACCCTTTTGTAATTGTTTGGCGATATTCTCTTTCAACTAGTGTGTGCATTGGTCTCTTATTTAATTTCCATTTGATAGGGCAGCGCTATGGTATCAATACATTGGCCCAAAATAATAATTGATTTTTCTTGCCCTACATGCGAAGATGCCACATGGATTAGTGGGGTCATTAAAATACAATTTAACTATACAACCTTAATAATGAACAAGAAAATTAAAGGTTGATTTAAGTGAGTTTTACAAGGTTCCAGAAAGCTTAACCTCATAACCGTGGAGATCTGAAATATTACAAATGTTCATTTTAGTGAAGTAAACATACCACATTAGTCAAAAATATAAAATTAAATCCCTTTTATCAACCTAAACCTTGAAAAGGGCATCGGGGGCACTCATTATGGCATAGGGTCTTGAAAGCAACAACAGTTACCTCAAACCCTAATGCATGCACTGACATGGGGCACCAATGATGAGCCTAGGGGAACACGAACTATAGCAATCCTTACCATAATTCCATGCAATGCTATTGAGGATGCACCCATTTAGCCATATGCATATGGTTAAAGCATGAGGGGAAACTCTTATTTCGACAATCTAGGGTTTCTCCCAAACTCTAATATGGTCAACATCAGGGGGAACCAAATGAAATATTGCTCACCCACACACAGTGCCTCTACTGATTGAGTTCCATAAAATGGAATGATAAGTTTGAAGTCACTGGAGACTCTTAACACATCAATGAAACGAAAAACCTTTAAAACCCTAATGCAATCATAAGGTCAGTTTCTAAGACAACACATGATGTGTGGGTACAACATGTAACGTGTGAATGAGTAAAACATCAAGATTTGATAAGAAGGGTCATGAGTAGAGTAACCAGTTGAAGACATTATCAAAACCCTAATAGCTTGGGGCAAGGAGAGGGGGACCCAAAATTTTGAATATGCCCGAAATTTTGGGTGTTGTTGTAGTGGCTACAACAATTAGCGAACCACTGATAGAATCCAACCTCTCTGCCAACATCTCTATAATAGTTCGGGTTTGGATAATGATGCAAGGGAATATTAAACAATCACTATGGGTACTTCTTGAGTTACCTTGACCTTTAATATATATTCCTTCCCTTTGTGTCTTAGCTAGGTCGTGTTAGTCAGTAAACACCCAATCACAGGTTCACGCATGCCAGTAGTTGATGATGTTGCGAAGAATGAGGATGAGGTCTTATTGTATTTAGACTTTTTAAAATAATTTTCTAGTGTTACTCTATTGTGAACAGACTTGAAAAATACCCTTGCGGAGTCACTTCAATAAATCAAAAACATTGCTCCGCTACTAGCAAGCTTGGTCAGTACATCAGAGAAATCATCGTATTACCTCTCTATGTATGAAGCCTTTCTAAATCCTTTACCCTTTATTTAATTTCATTTTATTTCATGTGTGCATTAGAACTTATTATTGGTCATTCATTTCACCAGGGAAGATGATGGAACTCGAATTATTTTACGTGCAAGAGTGGTTGTTTATTGCTTGACATAAATTGATAGATATTTCGGTTTAGGTTTGCCCTCATACCAAGCTTCCACATCTCATTTCCAGTTAAGAAGTGAAAAATGAAAACAAGTCTTTAAAAGATTCAAGACCACACTAAGAACAAGGTTTAGGTGATGGGTATAGGTCATTCAAATTGATTAGGGTTCCCCACAAGAAATCTATTCTTATTTTCCTCGTTAATAAGTTATATTTGTAGGAGAGATATCCAAGAGGTAACTTTGATGATTGGTTCTAAAAGAAGCTACCTATTTGAGCAACCATAAAAACTACACACAATCATTAGGGCTAGGGTTTTAATGATAGGTCAAGGTGACCAAGGAAGCTCTTCTAGGCTTTCAACATGTGCAAAGAGGTCAAATCACCCCCTTTAAAGTTTGATCATGTGCAAACAGGTTTGATAAAACTATGTATGACACCAAAGGTTTGAAGGATCCAAGTTCGTGAAGGCTTGTGCAGTGGCTCAAAAAGTGTATGATTTGCAAGAAGATGAATGCATGATGTGATGCAATAGATGTTGGAAATAATACTGAGAGGGGGGGGGGGGTGGTGAATCAGTATTATCAAATCAATAAAACTTTTTCATTTCCATACTTATATACATATACGCTACTTCCACTTACAAAAACAGCGTGTATACGCAATTGTGTCTAATGCAACTAGCGTATATCTAGAATACTTATGATTCAATTAATCCATTAAATGTTGATCTTTGGTTAGTGCATCAGAACTTCTTTAACCATATGTATAGTAAGCAGGTGCAGTAAAACATAACAGATCATCACACACAAGAAGCACATATGAACACCATGATATAAGGTGGAAACCCAATATGGGTGGAAACCCAATGTGGGTGAAAACCACCTGCTGCAAGTCGTCTCTATCTTCTTTTAATAAGAAACTTCTTTTACAATAATTCTGTACTGGTGAAATCTTATACCAGTACGCAAGCTTCTACCTGCAGAAGGCTACAACCTTCTCACGTTCCCCAAACTCTCCTGGAAGGGAGCTACAATCCCCTTAGCTCTTGTACTAGTCGATCCACTTACTAGTACGTAGGTGCTGGCCTACTGAAATTCTCCAACCTTTACTCGTTCTCCAGCTGCTACTAGAAGGGAGCTACCACCCCCTTAGCTCTTGTACTAGCTAATGTACGAGTACGTAGGTGCTGATCTACAGAAGGAAACAACCTTCTCTTTCTTCCTCTAGGTACCACGTTTCATACATTTTCAGACTGGATACTCCTAAAGCACAACACTATAATATGAAGGCCACGTTTCATCCAATTTTCATACTGGACCCATCAATATCATTGAAGCACAAAACAATCAATACTAGCATCATTAATTTCTGAATCACTGAAACACTGAAACCCTGTCAACAACACAGTCACCAGAACACAAAGCAGACTACAGAACTGTGCAACAACAATCAAGCCCAACTGCAACTTCAAACATCATACTTCATTATGTATACACTACTACGATGAATCAAATCCGCGTATATACACGCTTTCACCAAAGCCAACCCGCGTACAATCTATACATATTCAATCATGACTTTGCGACTATTTCAGACATCAGTCATACCCAGATCATAACATGCGTACAATAAAACATGCATCAATAATTCAGATCTAGTCTATCCATGATCAAACCATATAAATATGATTCATTTCAAACCATTTGATCCCGATCTATCCTTAGATCTTGTTCTCCATTAACCGTTGAGATCCCTCCTTAGCTCAGATCAAGCAATGCATCATAACCCATATCCTGCATACTAGATCTCATACTACATCAGATATTCAAGTCTTTTTCCATACCTTTGCCTAATGATCTTCTTCTCCTTTTATAGTCTTAGGCCTTACTCAATACCATGATCCAAAACCATAACAAAACAATGCCATGGACCCAATACTTGGGATCAATACTTTTGACGAGATACCATGGCCCAAAACCATAGGTTCAAATACCAAGGACTAAATACCACAGACCAAAAATAAGTTCTCCCACATGTACACACTTTTCCTTGCGTGAAAGTGCATGTATATGCATACGCGCCTTGGTAATTTCTAACCTCCGTGTATACGCGGCTTTGTTTGTACCAACCTACGTATACATTGTTTTCATTCACAGAACCTGCGTGTATACGCGCCTTCACTTCACTGAAACTGTGTACAAATCTATAAAGGATAATTCATTCTTTCAAACATTCTTGTAGTCTAATCATCAATTCCTTGCTACTAACTTGCTGCACTATGATCTGTCATCTGTGTGATTTGCCATCAAGGACAACACTTGTCTCATAATGCCAACAATAGGGAGGGCTTAGTACACAAGGAAGAAAACATCCTATTGCAAATAAAAGACCAATGCAATGCATATGCATGAATTCAATGAAATCCATGCAAAAAAAAATGAGTGCAATCTTAAATCCCTAATGCCACATAACAACTAAGTTCCTATGATAAAGGGAAAATGACAAAGCATATCTAAATCTTAGACCTAGAAGCAAACAATAGTAATCAAACTTTGACAAAGAAACCCTAATTAGATAACTAATAAGAAAAACCTAAAACCTAACTAGTCTAAACCCTAAAACCCTAATTTAATTAGAGAGGAAGTCTAGTTATGTGAGATCAAACTTTCAATGCAACAAATGCAACAGTTCCCGACCTACAAGAAACAATATGTCAACGATTAGAATCTGCAAAAAGAATTGTGAAAAAACTAGAATGCTCACCTAAGAAACATGCACAACAACAAGAAGGTCGTCTACTTATAGGAAAACATGCTAGAAATGACCATTCAAGACAAAAATACAATCCAACCCTAGTAACCAGAATAAAAAACTAGAAATCTATAATCGTCTAGCCATGGCATACATCCATTCATGCTTAACCCTAAATCCAATGTGAGTGAGGCAAGATGTTGCCTGCTAGAAGAGAAATTTTCCATAAAAGATTCTTCAAGCTGATGAGCCTCATCATTGGGTAATTATATGGCCCTTAATTCACCTTGTAGCTTATTCAAACCAACTCCTCTCATAACTTATTACATGTTTTGATTATATTTTGTTTATGAGATGAGTTAAGGTGAGAAAATATGCCTAGTGAACTAATATGCATTGAATGCAAGTTTGGAAGAGAAAATAAAGGAATTTTGGCAAGATTAAGGTTTGAAACTCGAATGGGACAAGGGAGATAGATTGTAGGAGGTAAATCCTCCTCATTTAATCCTCCCTCATTAAAATATTCATCCATTATTCCCACCAGCTTGGAGTGAAAGTAGCCAAGTCATGAAGATCAGAAGGTAGTCGAACAAGTGATAGACAAAGAGTTAGCTCATCTCGAATTTGGGAGTCGAGCCTCCCTAAATTTAAGGAAGTAATTCGGGAATTTATTTGTATAAGTAGAGAGGCCTAGAGCCTCTTTAGGATTTGAATTTTTGTTGTAAAAACTTTAGTATTTTCGAGCTCCAAACTGGTGGAAGACTTTTATGTACTTTTCCGTTTTGGTAATAAGAATGAGTTTTTTCTTAATCCAACACTGAGTTAACTTAGAGGGATGAAGCTCTTGGGTTAGGGACCAAGCCTAGAAGAAACTTCTCCTCTTATTGTATTTGTATGCTTAGCTTAGTTTCATAGATTCATGGTTAAACTATCTTTAGAAGTATTTCATTGCAAGTAGTGTAGATTTGATTAATTATTTATTAGTTTGCTTCCATTTGTGCCTTACCTTAGTAGTAGGTTAGAAGGGATAAAAGAAGCACCAAAAAGCTGTCAATAGGTGTCGTAGCCTCAATTCTTCCTTCTGGGATCATGATTTGAGGAAAAGATCCTTATGCAGCCCCAAAAAGACATATTTCCATTTCTTTCATAAGATTTAGAGTTTACTGTACTTGAAACAACATTTGATCAATTTTTCAAGTGTAGGATTTCATGACCATCTCTTCTATATTCATTCTTGCAGTAAATCTCATCCATGATTCCATTTTATTCAAAAATTTCCTCATGCATAAGGTAGACAATTAGTTAATTAAATTATGTTTTTCTAGCTCATGAAAATTCTTCTTATTTACATGACTTTTTGGAAATTACACATGTTTGATGTAGAGCAAGTGTTTCAGAAGTAGAAAAAGATCTCATAGTAAGAAGCCACCTTCCAACTTCATCCATCCATAGGAATTCCTCGTTTTCATCATGACCTTCACCAATTTCATCATTTTACCTAGAAATTCCCCCAGGCATCTTGAAAAAATCTAACCATCTCCTAAACTTGGTTTTTGGTTCTGAGTGATCTTAGGCCTTTTCTCCCTCCATTCCACCCATCAACCACCTTCCCTAAGCCTTCCATCACCTCCAACACCCATGTTTTTTCTCTTGGCTGTATCTTGTAGAAATATAGGGAACCCTGTATGTTTCTAGTACATCTTGTAGGTTTTCCTATAGTGGCCTGTTTTGAGGCCAAATTGAGGGAAAACCTTTAGGAACCCACCCAAGGTCACCCAAGGGTCTCCCAAACCTTCCAACCATCTCCTGAACCTCCGAGCCATCCACCAACATCTCTAAGCCACTTTCCACATCACCAAAAGAGATTAGCTTGCACACTTGATTTTTCATGAAAAGCATAAAAAGACAAAATGGATTTATTACAGTCATTTACATGCATAACAATCATGTTTGAGGTTTTTGACTTCCATGCTTAGGGCAGTAGCATTTTTTTTCATGTATATTTACCATTATTGCAAAGCATAGCTCTTAGCAGCTAATTAGGAAACAATGTGCCTTAGCATTGAATTTCAGTCTTTTTCATTATTATAGTAGATCAACTCTCTCTTAGAGTAGATTTCTATTTCTTTCATCAAGGAACCAAGCTTCTTCTGAATCCATAGAAATATGGCTTCAAAACCCTAGTGATCTCTCACCAACTGAACAGTGACAAAAGGTAGGACCATCTCTTTTACTTGTGTATACAATACTGTCACCTCCAAGTTTGTACGAACCCTAGGTTGATAAAGTAAAGTTCGTAGCCTAGGTGTTGCAACATTCTTGCTGCAATATTGGTGCTCATCACTTTTTGGCATCATTGCCGTGGAGGTGTTTGAGTAATATGTGATTACTGCTTTCTTTCTTCTATTTCTTGTTTCTAATATTTTGCCATTAGTTTCATTTCTGTAAACATAATTTAGTTGCTTCCTTTTTCATTCTGCATTCTCTGCATTCCTTTCCATTTTGCAAGTAAGATTTCAATTTAGTAATTAGTTTTTCATTCAGTCATTAGTTTTCATTCAATCTGCAATTTCAGTTCTGCAAAGTACTTCCTAAATTTTGAAAAAACACAAAACCAAACATATTTAAAGAACCCTTAGGTGAGAAACCAAAAATATTTAAAGAACCTACAGAAGAAGAAGAAGAAGAAGAAGAAGAACCCATTCCTACCGAGCCAATGGCTGAAAACATAAATGACAAAGGGAATAGCGAGAGAGTTGAGGGTGCCTTCCCCATCAGGGAAACCAATGGGGACACTAAGATGAAAAATATAAGCCCCTTTCCCTTCCTCATTTCCATGTCCTGACCACAAAATATAGCAAAACTTTCCTATTTGAGTTTTCTATTATATGTTGAACCTATTACTACACAAATGATGAGTAGAAGTTGAAACTATTTCCATCTACCCTCAAGGATGTAGCTTTGTGCTGGTTCATGGGTTTACCTGGGGATAGCATCACAACTTGGGCTTAGATGCAGCAAGCCTTCAACAACAGGTATTGAGAGTATTGTAGGTCTAAAGATACTAAAGAGGAAATATTTAGGATGACCTTAGATAATGATGAATCCCAAGAGGATTATGAAGAAAGATTCCAACTTAGTTAAAAGGGCCAAGTGCACACTTGAACCTAAGTCACTAAAGCCAATCCTACTTAGAGGAGTAAGGGAAGACCTTTTGGATACCCTACACTTGTTAGTAGGAGGAGATATATACTTGTTACCCTATGAGGATATCAAGATTGTCATTAGAAGCAATTCTAGGGAAGCTAGGAAAACGGGTAGGGGAAGTCAACCTATGGTTAGTACATCCTCTTCCAATTCATCCATCAAGGGTGAAATTGGAAACATGTTGGAAGATTTCAAGAGTGAGATGTTACAAACCCTTTACTTATAGATGGACACTATGCACATTAGGAGAAAGCATGAGGAAGCAGAGAGAGACTTGGCCATTTTTTGTCCTAGATGCACCAGGAGGCACCCTAGGAATGAATGTCCATTGAATTCTACTGAAATTTTCTCAGTCTGTGAAGAAAACCACTCCATAGACAAGTGCCCTTCTTTGTCTAGACTTAAAGTTGCATATCAAGGAGTTGAAGGGGTCACTGAGTAGCTCTGCTACATAAACCAAAGGAGACCTCATGGTCCTAGGCCATACCAATAAGGCATGCAAGTTTCATACCATGCATATTACAACCCCAACTAGACCACATCCATACCTTCTTGGGAACCCCCTGCTCATTCTTCCTGGTCTACACCTCTTCCTTGGTCCTTTACATCTCAGTATCATTCCCAGCCAGCCAGCCAATCATTTAAACCATATGCTCTGCCACAACCTCAATGGAATGCACCACCCCAAGGGTGGAAGCCCCAATATGACAATATTACTGCTTTATTACCTTCACCACATGCCCAACCACAACTGTTACATTATGCTCCACCTAAACAACCCCATATGCCTACCCAGCCAAATCTGAATTCGAACAATAGACAGGCACAACAAGTATACAATGGAGAGACATCACATCCATATTATGCTATGGAGATCCAAGAAATTAACCTGAGATCTGGGAGAGTTCTCTCGGATAACCAACCTCCACCTCCACCTAGGGAGGTTGAAGAAGAAATAGAGGAAAGCATTCTTAAAGTAAATCCACCCTTTCCTAAGAGATTAACTCAACCACTCTAGCCTACCCCAGAAGAGACTGAACTTATGGGAGAACTTTAAAACCTATGTGTCAAGATTCCACTTCTTCAATCCATTAAAGATGTACCTATTTACAACAAGTTCATTAAGGATAAGTTATTCAAGAATCTAGGGAGGCAAAGAAGAGATGCCCCTACCATTAATGCCACTAGACAATTATCCAACTAAATGTTGGGTCAGGCAATCTGTCCAAAGTATTTGGACCCTGGGAACCCTGTAGTAGATGTTCACATCAATGGCACCATTTTCCCACACACTTTGAAATATCTTGGGGCTGCCATTAATGTGATGACCAAGGACACCATGCTCAAGTTCAACCTCCAAGGTTCATTGAGAAATACCACAACAATCCTTCAACTTGCAGACCGCTCCACAGTGACCCCTGAGGGTATTGTGGAGGATGTGATGGTCTCCATTGACTCTTGGGAGTACCCTATTGATTTCCTAGTTCTCCAGCCTAAGGCTAAGCTTACTGGTTACCCTCTCATCCTTAGGAAGCCCTGGTTGGCCACTGTCAATGCTTACATCAGTTGCAGACCAAGAATATGACCATCAGTAATGGGCATATGTCCAAGCAGTTAGTCCTATACCCTCCTGCTCAGCTGTCTCTAAAGGATGATTTACCTTTATAGCTGGAAGAGGAGGAAGAAGATGAAGTTTATTCTACGCAAATGTATACCTTAGAAACAACCATGGCAGGATGACAACAGGTTGAAGATGATTTGATTGAACACCTACTCCAAAGTCCAATTCCCAGTACATTTTCCCTAGAAGAAGTAGTAAAGGAAACCCAGAACAAGCATCCAATTGATCTGTACTTGGTTGATTCCAACCCTCTTCATGCCAAAACCATAGAATTCGGCCCTGAGAGAATTTTGAAAACTAATCCATCTCTTTTTCTTCTCCAAGAGGAGAAGTTGTGCAACATGCTAAAGGAACATCTGGATACCTTCGCTTGGAATTACAAAGAAATGAAGGAAATACACCCCTCAGTGTGTACTCATCACATTTACATCAAAGAAGGTTGCAAGCTAGTCTGACAACCCCAAAGGAGGATGAATCCAACTCTTAAAGATATAGTCAAAGAAGAACTACAAAAATTGCTAGATGCAGGATTCATTATCCTATCTCCGATAGTGAGTGGGTCTCTCCTTTGGTGTTAGTTCCCAAGAAAAATGGTAAGTGGAGGATTTGTGTTAATTACAAGGAATTGAAAAAAGCCACAAAGAATGATCATTTTCCTATACCTTTCATCGACCAAGTGCTAGATGGCCTGGCAGGGAATTTTTTTCTCTCTTTCCTAGATGGCTTCAATGGGTACAATCAAATCCAGATCAACTTGGAGGACCAGGATAAAACAACCTTCACTTGTCCTTGGGGCATTATTTCCTATAGGGTCCTTCCTTTTGGCATATGCAATGCTCCTGCCACTTTCCAAAGAGCATTCTTGAGTATCTTTTCCGAGTTAGTCCATGATGCGGTAGAAATTTATATGGATGATTTTACATCTTATGGATGCAATTTCTAGGAGGCTCTGTCCAACCTAGGTAAAGTACTACACAAATGCACTGAAATGAACCTATCTCTCATTCCTGAAAAATGTGAATTCTTGTTGACTATATGGAATATGCTGGGTCATTCGATAAATCAACATGGACTGTAGGTGGACCCAAAAAAAAATAGCTATCATCCAAAGGGCCCCACCTCCTCAAAAGCAGAGAGACATCAGAAGTTTCCTAGGGTTAGTTGGATATTATCGAAGGTTCATAAAGGACTTCAGCAAGTTGGCTTCTCCTTTATTTGGGTTGTTGGCCAAAGACTCTAAGTTTATATGGTCAAAATTTTTTTAAGAGGCCTTGGACATTCTGAAGAACAAGTTAACCATTACACTGATTCTCGGAGGCCCAAATTGGGCCCTTCCTTTCCATATTCATGTTGATGCCTCACAAAAACCATAGGAGCATCCCTAGGTTAGATAGATGAAAATTTTCCTTATGCCATTTACTTTATTAGTAGGAATCTGTCAAATTCTGAACTAAAGTACATAGTGATCGAAAAGGAACTCCTGGTTGTTGTGCATTCATTGAACACATTTAGGAATTATATTACAAGCTATCAAACATTTGTTTATATTGACCATACTGCAGTAAAATATTTAATGAATAAACCCGATGAGAATTGTCTTATTATAAGATGATTACTTTTATTATAGTAGTTTGATCTAAATATTGTTGATAAGCCAAGCAAGGAAAATGTTGTTGTAGACTTTTTGTCCAGATTAACTCTGCCTGTAGGTGAGGAGGGAATGGTTGATGACTAGTTACTCGATGAGCACTTGTTCTCCATTTTAGTTCTCTCTCCATGGTTCGCTGCCATAGCAAACTATTTGGTATTTACAAGTTCCCATCTAACTTGTCCTCCAAAGAGAAAAGTAAGATTATAAGGAATAGTGCCCCCTTCACTTGGATTGGGGGCAATATCTTCAAACTTGGCCCAAATCAAATCTTGAGAAGGTGTGTCAAGGAGGAGGAAGTCATTGACATCCTTTTGACCTATCATGATGGGCCTTATGGAGGTCACTTTGCAGCAAAGAGGACAACATTCAAAGTGTTACTAGCAGGCTATTATTGGCCCACTCTTCATCAGGATGTAAAAAGATATACTAGTTAACTTGATTAGTGCCAAAGGATGGGAAAGCCTACTCCAAGTGATGAAATGTCTCTACAAACTCAAGTGAATTTCGAGCCATTTGACAAGTGGGGCATGGACTTAATTGGACCTATTGACCCTCCTTCCAAGCAAAAACAGTACATCATTGTGTGCACTAACTATCTGACTAAGTGGGTTGAAACCAAGGCAATTAAGGTAGCAACAAAGGAGTAGGTAGATGAGTTATTAAGGGAGAATGTATTTTACAAATTTGGGTACCCTATAGAGATGGCCACTAATCAAGGCCTAGTTTACCTCTAGCATGATTGAAGAATTGCTTAGCCAGCACAAGGTCAAGCATAGAACGTCCACTCCCTATCATCCACAAGCTAATGTGCTAGTGGATGTGGCAAATAGAGCGCCAGAGGGCATCTTGACCAAAGTGGTTAACAACAACATGAAATATTGGGCAGATAGACTAGTTGAGGCCACTTGGGCCTATAATACCACTCGGAAGACCACCACTAGATTCACATCCTATGAGTTGGTCTATGGGAAAAAGGCCCTGTTTTCCATTGAGTTTGAGTATAACACATTAAGGATGGCATCCCAACTAGATCTAGATCTCAGTAGTGCACAAAAAGAGAGATTTCTCCAATTGAATGGTTTAGATGAGTTCAAAATGAAAGCCATCCTACATGTAGAGGTAACCCAACTTCATAGGAAGATCTAGCATGATAAGAAAATCAAGGATAAGAAATTTCAAGAAGGTTATTAGGCTTTTTTATATGATTCCAGATATAAAGACTTTAAGGGCAAGTTAATGAGAAGATGGCTAGGGCCTTATGTTATAGAAATATGTCATGATAATGGTCCAATGCAGATCATAACCATAGATATAAAGGCCATTCCTTTACTTGTTAATGGACATAGATTGAAATTTTACAAAAGACCATTGTCAAAGCAAGAGTTCATTGATGGTATCAATAAAACAATGATGGTAATGGAGCAAGTCTCAACTCCTACCTCATCAAGTCACTGAGAAGAAAAAGATAAGGAGACTCAGGTGAAAAACTCCATGAGGTGCTTGAGTCCCACTATTGGGTTGAAAACCTCTTCGGGCGGCCCAATGGAGTAAAAAAAAAGAGGAAAATAAAAAGAAGAATGGAAAATGAAAATATCTCTGGGTGGAAACCTCTCTTGAGGCGCCTAGGGCAAATAGTTAGGATGAAAACCTCTTATAGGTAGACAAGTTGTTTTCAAAAAAAAAAAAAGAGAGAGATAAAATCATGAAAGTTTCTATTTGTAGGTCAGCAAGGAGGACGATTAGAGAATAGAGAAGAATAAAAAAGGAACCTATTCCACTCCCATGTTTATTTTTCCACCCATTTTCATTCATCACTCCACCATTTATTTCATTTTTTTCTATCATTTGCTTCAATTTACAATGGGGATGTGTTTTCTACAGGATCCCCTGTAAACTTATAGGATTCCCTGAAAACCTATAGGATGATCCTATAGCAATTAAAGTGGCTCGAGAATCCTACAGAAAGTTACCCTAGGATGAGCAATTGACCTGCCATGTCAAAACAATAACACCCCTACATCACAACTTCATTACCATACCTATCTCCACTTTCATCACCCCTACATTCACAGTCTTCAAGAGAAAATACAGAGAGAAAAAATGAAATAGAGAGTAGAAGGGAGAAACATCTAAGTATTTTTCATCCTCCACACTCCTATTCTTCCTCTCAATCCATGTCATCATCCTCAAAATCCCAGTAGAAGAAATGAATAGAAATTCTAAGGGAGTAGCAGCTACAGGACATCTTGTAGGAAATATTGTAGCGACCTATCCCATAGAATACAAATCATGATTGTAGCAAGCTTCTAGCATGAAGATCCAAGGGCAAAAAAAGCTTCAGAGTAGTAGCAACACCATCATATTCAACACCAGGTACCTTCACATCAAGAGAACCATAAAAAAAAGGTGAAATAACAGTGAAAGAGTACACAACAAGCACCTTAGGTCTTCAACAACTATAGTAAGGTATTAGCACCACAAGTATCTCACTTCACTCTCTCATTTGAATAATGTAGTCAAAAGATGTAAAGTTATGAGAAAGTTGGTTTATAAGTGAAAGGTGACCAGTTAACTTTCCCACCTTCGTTCAATCAACAAAAATAAAACAATTGGTCCTCCCACAGGTGGCAATAGTCAAGTAAAGAGAAGAAAGGAGAAGAAAAAAGAAGTTAAGGCTACGGATGCATGAAGTGGGATTTGATTATGAGGAGAAGGAAATGATGAGGTGGTAGTGTGCACCAACAGCCCAAAAATGGAAAACGTACCTTGGCTACCAAAACACCACCTCACCAACTTGACCATAAGAGGAAATAATCGTCGACCCCCATGCACTCATGCATTCATTTCCTCAAGGCTCATTCTAGCAAAGTCTCTCTCATACCCAGGAAACCTACAAAAGAGGAAAATTCCATCTTTCTCCTCTATAGGACTTCCTATAGGATTACACAAGAAATCCTACAGGATCGCACAGGAATCCTACAGGATACAAACAGACAGTACAGGATTGGTTGAGAGGAGTTTCAAAGGGGAAAACACGGGGCTACAACAAACACTATGAGGATGTAGGCTCTATAATTACTTCCCTTTTTCAAAGTGAATTGAACAGACAATCCCCTAGTATTGAGTGAATTTGGCAGATGTGTAAGGGAATTGTCTCCACAGTTCCTTCAGTTATTTACTTCTACATCTAAAAATTGTATCAACCATCTCAACTCCTCAAAATTCACTAACCAAAATGATAGGGGGTTTAATATAAGGGAACCCATTAACAATGTGAGAATCAACCAACATCCTCAGGTGTTAGAAATATTCACAAGGCATAATTGGATGGGATATTTTGAAAAATTAAGAGGGTATGATGATGAAGTGGCCTGATATTTTGCTCTAACCCTCATTCCACTTACCAGAGTCCATGCCACTGTTGTGGTGAGAGGTCTCTCCATAGAGCTCACCCCTAAACTCATAAGAAGAATTACCACACTTCCCCTAGGAGTTATTTGGAGAAAGGAAGAGAAGGGAGATAGCTACACTACCAAGAAAGAAATTATTTTTAGAGGGTGAGGAGCCCATTGAGGACAAGAATGGAGTAAGGAGAAAAAGCCTACCATATCCCTGGAATGAGGTGAGCTACCACCTTATCAAATACATATCATGTGAGGGTAGGTATAGTGTGGTTTATGGATATTACTTTAGGCTTCTTGAATAATTAAGGTTTGGAGCAGAAACACCTCCTCACCATAGGCTCAACATACCATACTTCCTTCTACAATCATTGATAGACACAAGCATAAAGGTGTAGGAAGAAAACCCCCAACAATTATCTCACCATGGATTAATTAGAATCATTATAGAAGATTCCCTCCATAGCCTCAGAATTCCTATCCAATGGTCAATTTTTAGAGACATGCAGGTAGAGGAGGATATTAAAGCCCTCACATATGATGTTAGTCCTATTGTATGTGAGAAGGATGAAGATGGGATAGATGAGGAGAGAGATGAGGAATAAGAAGAGGAGGAAGATAAAGAGGATGATGAAGAAACAAAAGAAGATGATAAAGAGGAATTTTGATAAACAATATGATAATCTACAAGGAGAAGGAGAAGGGAAATACATAGGAGAAAAGGGCAAAGGGAAAGAGGGGAAAAAGACAAGGAACAGTCACCTAGGTTATCTCCATAACCCATTGAGAGAGAAGTAGTAGCTGCCCTCACCGCTTTTAGAACCCCTATCAAACAAAAAGGCAAAAGACATAGGCATACCCCCTTATATTTCATAACAAGGAAAAGCACAAGGATAAGGCAGCAGAAACCTAAAAATCCAACCAGAATTCCCATTGTAATTAAGGACTCACCTAAACAGCAAGAGAAAATTCCTTCTTCTATGAAAAATCAAGAAATAGGATCATCAGCACAAACCTCCCCTAAGTCTCCTATCACCTATGTGAGAAGGTTTGTAACTATATCCACATTATCCAAAGGAAAATAAATCCTACAGGATACACAATAGGAGCTACATGAAGCAGAAGCAGTGCAATAGGAGACTCTGCTAAACCTACAGGAGACACAAAAGTTGGATAAGGAGGGAAGCCTACAACAAGAAACTAAAGAAGAGGAAATAGAGCGAAGGGAACCTAGCCCCCAACCTAACCTTGACTCCTACTATAGATTTATTGAAGTGGGTTCGGTCATTCCACAAAAAAAATTCTATTCCATTATTCTTTGAGCTTGAGAAGGAGAGAGCCAAAACTCATAGATGGATGCAAATTTCCAAGTCCAAGGGGCTGGAGAACATTGATCACATGGAGGAGAAGCTCAAGGAGATGGGTAGAGAACAAAGTAGCTTGAGAGATAGAAAGGCCATAACGAAAAATCAGTTAGAGACAGAAAATGCATAGTTGAAAGGATAGCTACAAGAAAGAGAGAATCAATTGGCATCCATCACCAGTCTCTCTTTGGAAGCAATCCAGTGTAGGATGCCAGCTAAATCTAAAGCCCTATACCTTAAGGAACAATGGCTGCAATTCCAACTCAGGACCCTAGCACAGAGAGGCATTATGCCATTTCAGGATTATAGACAATTCATTGATCTTTGTGGTCAAAATACATTGGAAGATAGGGCCAATATGTCTGAGTTTTATTTGCATGACATGGCCTTAACAAACATGAATGTATGGGACCCAAATGCCAAGCTAGGATATTTACAGTTGATGGTTTTGGCATCATGGATGAACCATGAGGAAGCAAGGGCTACAGAGATGAAGAAGATATTAGCAAGAGAACAAATAGAGCCTCTTATGATCAGAGCTAAGTAGTCCAATCCAATGGCTCTCATCAGTACACATAATTTAATTAAATGATCCTCATCTTGCACCTAGGTATATTTCTGCCCAAGAGAAAGAAATTACACATTTTGAGGACATGTTTAGGTTTATAAGGGATGACAACATGCAAGCTTTCCTGAGGAGATGGAACACATTGCCATACATTTTAAATATAAGAGAGTACAACCCTCCTTAAAGAATGAGAGAAGCACTAAACAAGACACCCATGTACAAGAAATTTGTTCAAAGGCTCAAAGTCAATTGGATTGGCTTGAGACTCAATCCACCACTGCTCTTAGGGATGCTAGAAAGAAGGAAGAAGAAGAAAGGAGGTAGTGGGAGGAGGTAGAAAACAAGGAAGGTTTATATGCACAAGAAGAGGAAGCCACAACATAGGCATGGGAGGTCAGGGATGCCACTAAAGCTATGAAAGACATGGATATTGATTGAGTTTCTCAAAGGATGCGAAACACTTTCAGTAGGGGGGTGATGATGAGCCTCATCATTGGGTAATTATATGGGCATTAATTCACCTCCTAGCTTAGTAAAACCAACTCTTCTCACAACTTATTACATGTTTTGATTATATTTTATTTAATGAGATGAATTAAAGTGAGATATTATGCCTAGTGAACGAATGAATGTAGGTTTGGAAGAGAAAATCAAGGAATTTTGGCAAGACTAAGGATTGAAACTCGAATGGAACAAGGGAGAGATATTGTAGGATGTAAATCCTCCTCATTTACTCCTCCCCCATTCAAATATTGCTCCATTAATCCCACCAACTCGGAGTGCAAGTAGCCAAGTCATAAAGATTATTAGGTAGCCAAGCAAGTGATAGACAAAGAGTTAGTTCTTTTTGAATTTGGGAGAAGAGCCTCCCTAAATTTAAGGAAGTTATTAGGGACTTTAGTTGTATAAGTAGAGAGGCCTAGAGCCTCATTAGGATTCAAATATTTGTTGTAAAAACTCTAGTTATTTTCGAGCTCCAGACTAGTGGAAGACTTTGATGTAATTTTCTGTTTTGGTAATAAGAATGAAATTTTTCTCGATCCAGTACTAAGTTAACTCAGAGGGCTAAAGCTTTTGGGTTAGGGCCAAACCCTAGCAGCAAAGGCTCCTCTTCTTGTATATGTATTCTTAGCTTAGTTTCATAGATTCATGGTTAATCTGTCTTTAGATTCCCAAGAAAGAAGTGAATCAACCAGAAGAGTCTTTGGTAGAGGAGAGGTTAGGTGATTGGTACCCTCACATGTAGTGGATCGTAGGAAATATCCTGCTTGTACCTGTTAACGATCCATACTGGATGGGCAACAGTAAAAAAAAATTGAGATAATGGCCAGTGTACTCCCTTGAACAACAAAATTAGGGTATAGAGGTTGATGCATATCAGCTAACAGGTGGTGGAAATATGTGTTTAGAGAAACCTTACTTAAATCATGGGATTTACAAGGTGAGCTTACACCCAACAAGATGGTGCTGAGAGGAGAGTGGTGTGCGGAAAGCCGAATTCCAGAAACCCTAATTTGACTTGGTTCAAAGGTCTCATCAGGATAGTGAGAGCATGACATAACCATCAATGGAAGTTGAAGTGCCTCAACTTCCTAATAAGTCCCCAAAAATTTGAAATGTGAATCATCAAATTCAGGTGGCTTCATAGGATGAACAAATGGGTACGAATGATAATCACTAGAGGTGTGAGTGAATATGATTTTGGTATAATGACAATTGTTTAAGCCACCAGTTTGATCAGGTTTGGTATCTGACACATAAGGCTCTTCTTGGATTGGGAGTGAAGAGGAATTAATGGGAGAACCATCTTGAATTGGCTTAGATGTAAGGCCTTCTTCTTTACCTATTAAAGATAGTAGATGGAAGAGATTAGGAAAAACATATTCTTAAAACATCACCCTCACGTTCATCACTACAACCAACAACAACAAGATAAAGTTCTGAATGGTTTGTAGGAACCACCAATGTAGTAGACCCATGGAATAAATCAGGGTACAATGGATGCAAAGGGTCAGATGTAGGGGCACCAATTGTACCATGACTCACATCCTACACATTAGTGTCAGCTAGAGGGATAAATGGATTTGCATGCATGTCATGGTCCTTAGATTTGATAGGAAAATCAAATTTATGTGAGATAAGACTGAACCAATTGCCAAAAGGTGAATGAAATCTAGGAACAGAGTGAGGCGTGTTTAATAGAATCGTTCTTGGTTCCATTAGTAGGAAGAGATGTTATATCAACATAATTTGCAGATTCAAAATCAAAAGGATGTATGAGAGATTTAGAGTCAAGATAATCTATTCATTTCCCAGAAATAACTTTTTATCATTTGAACCATATATAGTGAGAACCTTATTATGTAACAAATTAAGAGGAGGATGAGAATTCCCACATGCAGTAATTTTCTCCTCGGAGGCTTGAGGTTGTTCTAGATTCAAAGAGATAGGAAAAAAAGATAAGGGGTAAAACCTAGAAAACTTGTAACTTGCAGATTATCACAATACTCATAAGAATCATGACTTGTTTTAGATTTAAGGTTTAGTAGAGAAACGAAAACCAACCGTTGAAAATTTTCCCTCAAATACACCCAATCAACATCTCTGTCAAGAAATTAAAAATAAACATCGAAAAATATAATAGAAAAATCCTCCAAAGGTTCTTCAGGTTTCACTCGGATCTCGTTTATCCTTATTAAAACATCTTCAAAATCGCACCTGTGAAAAGCTCATGGGAGCTTACTGATGAGTTGCTCGAATGAATGGATGGAAGCTACTAGCAATGTGTGGCACCATCGCTTGCCACAACCTTCAAGGGTGAGGGAGAAGAGCACACAAGAAAACTATTCATCATTGATCTCGTAAGATTCACAAAACATAAGGAAATAAACAATGTATTTGTTTATGGATGTTCCATCCTCACCATCAAACTTTAACTAATACAAGTGATAGAGATGCTCATCATGGATTGAACATTGAAAAATGGATAAGTTAGAGAAGCACCTGAGGAGAAATATTTGGGATAGAGACATTTACAGATATGAGACTAAACTGTAGGCTCCAAGGGCTTAGCTTGCCATTAGGCCCTCCTTCTAGTGCCAATTTGTTGACGCGTTGAAACGTACCACTAATAATCAGGGGGTCTTGCATGTGTGAAGTCTCGATTAGACCTCATATCATTTGGGATAGGAGCCCCATCTAGTATGTGGGCCCTACTACCATCATGAATGTTTCTATTCTTGGTTATGAAATGAGGAGGTGTCAGAGTGGGGACAAAAACAATATGCCCAAGAAATGGAACAAAATAAGCCCAAGATTGACAAACTGCAGAAATAGGTACAAACAAGTCTCGAAAGCAATAAGAAGAGGTATGCCATGAGAGGGATAAATGAGCCAAAACCCAATCAGACACACATAAACTTTAACATGCCATAATTTAATTGAAGAATATTTCACAATAGATCATTGACATGCCAAGAAAAAATTAAACATAGATTCGAAAGAAAAACATAAATACAACAAGCATGAAACAATTCATAACATATTATGTGTATGAAAGCACACATAAAAATAGGATACATTTTATTTTTGGAGGCTTAGGTTTGAGGATGAAGAGCTAGGGTTTCAAGATTTTGCAAGTGTCGAATTCCATGGAGGGGCGCAAAGGGGGGAGCTCTAGTCCCTCCTACAAGAAAGTCGTGGCCAACCGAGGTAAGAAACCAATAGAATCTGCTATAGGTCCTTCAGGAGAAGGGAAAATGAACATGGAAGAGGAACAAGATTTAACCAAAACAAGGGAGGACAATTGAACAAAAGAAATGAGGAAGAAGACAAGAGACAAGGAGCAGAAAACAAAGCACAAAAGGGGCCATGTAAACCCAAGGCTAAGGTTACACCCAGAGTAGTTTTAAATGATCCTGCTCTGTAGGCGCAGAGGGACCACATGCAGACCTATGATATCATTTGTAAATTCATGGGCTTATGGCCCAATGAAAGGGCACTACAAGCATGGATTCAATACCACTGGAAACCAAAAGGAGGCATAGACCTACATCTTGGGTCAATGGGTTTCTTCACTATGCTCTTTACAAATATTGAGGACAAAGATAGGGCATTTGAAGGAGGGCCCTACTTCTATGCAGCTACAGGCCTCTACATGTGGTTGTGGATGATGAATTTTGTCCCGGAATGAGAGACTTTCACTTCGGTCCCAGTCTAGGTAAGACTGTACTCCCTACCTCTTGATTACTGGCAAACTAAATCATTATCTGCCATAGGAAACAAATTCGGGCATTTTTTCAAAGCATCTGAAGCCACCAAAAGAGGAAAATATACTTCCTTCACACGAATATGTGTGGATATGGATCTCTCTTGAGCTCTATTGGATGAGGTCATCTTAGAAGTTTTTGATGAAGAGTGGGTGCAAACAATAGATTATGAACATATTCCTTTCAAATGTCGCAGGTGCCATGAGCATGGAATCTATTTAGAGACTGCCCTCTCAGTAAAATAGAGAACAAAAGTAAAGCTACCACAGTGAAAGACACTGAAAACTTTCACAAAGTGGGATATAGAGGAAAAGGGGGCAAAAGGGAGCCAAAGAAACATCAAACAAAAGGGCCACAAGCTAGTCTGAACAGGTTCCAAGTACTCGAAGAAGAGGAAGAGATAATAAAGGTAGATCAGGAAATGGAAGGTAGCCAAGGGGAGAAGGAGAAAGAAGAAAATAGTGAACAAACATAGGATATTAATAAATAGAAAGATACTACATTCAACAATGGATAATTGGAAATGGACCAAGAAATGACCCAGAGTGAGATGGAAATGGAGGATCATGAACTACAGGATATTCTTGATAGAGAATACCTAGATCTGGAAGGGTTCTTGAAATATGGGACCATGGGAGGGGTAGACTCACTACCTCATGAAGATTTCAACATAGTACAATAGTTGTTCCTATGGAAAACTCAGGCTAAAGGGTTGGAAAGGCAAAGAAACAATGAAAGGCAGGGTGACGAAGGTGTGAAAACTATGAAAACCGCGCCAGGATTAGCTCCTAGAAACCCAAGAAAGAAAAGAGGCAGAAAAAAGCAGAATAAGATATTGATGGAATATGGAAAGCTAATGATAGATTCAGGTAAGATGAAAAACCGAACCAGCTACTCCTTTACAAATATTTCATAATGAAGTTCACATCTTGGAATATCAGAGGTCTAGCTAGTAAAAAAAATAAAGAATACTTAGCAATAGAATGAAACAAAAAGCTCTGAATATGATCTTTATCCAGGAAACTAAATGTTCCATTCGAAAAATAAAAGAAATTAACAACAAATGGCTTAATAAATTTGAGTTTCTAGAAGTCAAAGCAGATAATATAGCAGGAGGCATACTCACTCTTTGGAGCCCCCAAAATATTGGCATAATAGATGCTGAGGCATCCAAGAATTATTTATCAGTGGTTTTTAGCCTGTGGGAGATAGGGAGACTTATTTGGTCACGAATGTTTATGGCCCCCAAAGACTGGATGATAAACTCAGGTTTCTATGTTCTCTTGTGGAACTAAGAGATAGACATGTAGGAGTACCATGGATCATGGGTGGGGACTTCAACATGATCAAATCACTAGCGAAGAAAAAAGGGGGAACCAAAACTTTAACCAAAGACTCTATAGCATTTCAAACTTTTATGACAATATGAACCTAATTGACACTGATATGAGTAATGGCCTCTTTACATGGAACAATAAGAGAGAAGACGAGTCTCAAGTAGTGTCAAAGTTAGACAAATTCATAATCTCATAGGACCTTATGCTCACCGACAAGGAAATGATAGTGAGAATTCTCCCCTTTGGAGGCTCAGACCACTGGCCTGTACAACTTGAGGTTTAGGGCATTGGTACCCCCAAGAATAGACCTTTTAGATTTGAGAATATCTAGCTCACCCACCCAAATTTTATTAGCAACATTGCTAAATGGTGGACAGAAGATCTGCATATTCAGGGTACAAGAATGTTTCTACTACATAAAAGACTAAAACACATCAAGCTCAAACTCAAAGACTGGAACAAGAATGAATTTGGCAATATTTTTGAAGTGAAAAAAGTTTTTGAAGACAAAATGCAGGAACTCAGTCAAGCCCTTATCATGGATGGATTTGATAGAGTCAGAAATGATCAAGTCACCAAACATCATCAAGATTGAGAAAACTTATGTAAACAAGAGGAAATATTTTGGAGACAAAAATCTAGAGTTAAATGGCTAAAAGAAGGGGAGAAAAACACTAGATTTTTCCACAGATCCACCATGGTGAACAGATCTCATAATAGGATCTCTTCGATCAAGGACAAGGGAGGTCATCTACTCAATTCCCATGAAGTTATAGAGATTGTGTTAGTTCAACACTTTCAAGGTATAGCAAAGGAGACCATTTCAAACAAAGCTCATTTTATCAGCGACTTAACAAGGCATATACCTAGGCTAGTAACAAGAGAGGATAATTTCAATCTTAATAGTGCAGTGACTGAAGAGGAGGCTAGTGAGGTCATCAAAGAAATGCAGAATGGTAAAGCGCCAGGCCCTGATGGTTTCAATGTGGATTTCTTTAAGGCTTGTTGGAACATTGTTAAACAAGATATTCTGAATGTAGTGGAGGATTCCAAGAATAATAGAACCATTTTGAAGTTGCTCAATACTTCCTTCATCTCCTTGATCCCCAAACAGGACAATGCTCAAACTCCAGATAGGTTTAGACCCATAGCTTTGTGCAATGTGGTGTACAAGATAATATCCAAAGTTGTTGCCAATAGACTCAAACCCCTTCCTCCTACTCTAGTTTCTATGGAGCAATCAGGTTATGTGGAGGGTAGACAAATTCTCAATAACATCATTCAAGCGCATGAGGTGGTGCATTCATTGTTAATAAATATGAAGGCGGGAATGATTATGTAATTGGACCTAGCCAAAACTTATGATAAGTTGAATTGGACCAAAGTAAAATACTAGTTTCAGAGGGGCATGACCAACTTAGATGGGGCAATAATAATGAAGGTACCTTCAATCTTAAGGAGGAAAAGTGCATAATCCTTGAGCTAGACTCCAATGTACCAGACAAGGTTTGGCAGAACCTATGGAGGCATCAAGAATGGATGAAAATTAAACTCTTCATGTTGCTGGTACATCATAAGAAAATTCTAACTTGGGAAAACATTCAGAAGAGGTGTGTTCTAGGACCTTCTAGATGCCAGATCTGTGAAGCCCAAGAAAAAACAATGGAGCACCTTCTCAATAATTGCATTTTCACCTCCAGGTTGTGGGATACTTTTTCCACAATTTTCCAACAAATAGACAAGGACAAAGGAAGAATTATCAATACCCTAAATAACTAGAGATGAAACTTCTCTTATTATGAATTTCTTCCCTCGGCTTGGGCTTTAACTCCAAGCTTCATAATATGGAATGTCTAGAAAGAAAGGAACAACAAAATATTCAAAAATGAAAAAAGTTCCTCCCAATGCATAATTGAGTAGATCGTAAGACAACTTAAGGAGATGGTAAGTACTTTAGTGTGAACTTCTCCAAAGAATCCACCTTCAGAAGCTAAAATGCAAATACTTCTTTAGTTAGGTATGCAGGGGCATATACCACAGGGCATGGACAGGAAGGTAATGAAACTAGACAATAAGCCAGATTACTGGCATCCTCCCCCTCAGGGTTTTTTGAAATACAATATTGATGGGGCCTCAAAAGTCAACCCGGGTATTTTTGGTTTTGGAGGGGTGTTAAGGGATGAAAATGGCTGCATCCTTTTTGTTTTCCATTGCCATTTGGGAAGAGCTACAAAAAATATGGCAGAATTAATGGAACTTGAGAAATGCTTAGATTTCTTGAACCAGGATAATCTCCAAAATATAATAATTGAAGTTGATTCTAAGTTAATCATTAACTTAGTCAAGAGAATCTGCTGTGGCACAGAGCTGAAAAAAGTCTCAAGACACTAGATGTTTCTTCAGGTCTTTCAAAGGATTCAGTTTCACCTCCTGGGCTTACACACCGTGAGTTTTACTCATGTGCGAAGGATGGAAAATAAATTGGCAGACATTCTAGCCAATCAAGGGGTGCTCTGCACCAAAAGCAGGGTTAAGCTGAGTTGGCAAGAAATGCCTCAGAATAGATTAAGGGAGCATTGTCTCGATCAGGCAGATGAGGACAGAACGATGTTTCAAAATAGTGCCTCAAAGACGGGGTCTGGTTGATTTGGATTCATTATGAAGTGTTATTTCAGAAGTGAGGCCATATTTGGGATGCAGGTCTCTGTCTACCTTCTCACCCAGGTAAGCACAAACCAAGAAGTCTCAGGTGGATGTTTCTTGGTAGAAGGTGTTTCTCAGATGGATGACTGGACGAATGGATTTTCATCTTCCTTTGGTTCATGTGCCCATGGAGATGGGATGGTGCGAGGGGTAGGATTCTAGGCTTTCTCAGCAGACTCAAAACCCCCACATTACTTCCTGTGGTGTCAATACCACCCTTGGGGTGGTTTCTGGTTTTTCGCATGCCCTTCAAGATAGAAGCGGTTTTATGGAGTTGGGAGCAATTCCACTCACCACGCAACACATGGCCAAGGGTGGGGAGAGAATACCACCCTCATCATGTGGTAATTCTCAGTGCTTTTGGCTCATGTGATATGATCCTCAATCATAGGATCAAGCGAGGAGAATCCACGGTCAAGAATAGGCATGCTTGTTGGTGGGTCCAAGTCATTTATCGCATGGTAATTCTTGGTGCTTTTAGTTCGTGTGATATTATCCTCTATCGTTGGATCAGGTGAGGAGATTCAATGGTCAAGGAAAATTGTACAGGTTGGTGGGTCCAGGTCTATTTTTTGTGCATATTGGTGGGTCCGAGTCTGTTGACCTTTCACGAAATGTTTATTTTAAGATTTGAGTTACTATGAGTCTATTGTTTGGGTCTTTGGGACCTAGTTGGTGAGGCTTTTACCTTGGGCTCAAAGGTTTAGCCTACGGTTGCTTGTATTTTATGTAATTTTACCCTTTGAACATTTTGAATAGAAGGCACAACTCTTGCATTAGCAAAAAAAAAGAAAGCACACATTCAAATACAGTGAAAATACCAGAAAACCAATACAACCACCATGAGTAAGCATGGGAATTGGTGCCAAACAAGAAGAACACCTTATTAATGTTGCTGCAACTTTAAGTACATATCTTTTGATTGGTCAAAACCTAATAGTGGAACATGGGCTGCTCATACCATTGTCCAATGCAAAACCCTAACCTCACTACAACTCCACTCTACTAGCTGCCAAGAGTTGAGTGCCTCTAGCTCTGGAACACAAATCAACTATCTAATATTAGCCTCAAATCAAGTGCTAAAGTCCCCTTATGGTTAGGCATGAGGGTAATTTTATAGAGATGAGGTGATTGTTCACTACCATGACCCTTGACCTCCCTTCATGACTCTTGAACTTCCTCATTACTCTCTCATGCCAACTGCCTAGTACATGTTCAATTGATCTTGACATGACCACTGATACCATGATGATAACATTTACATATTGATAGAAGAGAGGATGTAAGGAGAAAAGGAAAGTTTTGAGAAACCCTAGTGTTGAATATCATTTCCGACATTTATGTGAAATGATGAAGGCATGAATTGTTGGACTGCCTTTCATTGTACCTTGCTTACATCCAATCACCTCTTGTTGTTGTGTTCTTCATTGAAACCCTAGTTATGCATCTTTTACAGAAACCCTAGCTCCCTTCTTCTATGTCACATTATTTCTTTCTCCCATGGTCTACAAGAAAACAAATTATATTATCCAAATACATATTGGCATTCAAAGAATAATACCAGAAGGATTAAAATAATGACTAAGAATGAAACACCAATTTGGATCCCTACATAGCCCCTTTTGTGACACAGTTTTGTTTCAGCACATAATCCATATCAGATGATGTTGAGCCATAATTCAAAGATGATTTCACAACTAGTATTATGGAATGTGACAATACTGGAAGACTGCCACATTTTCCAACACGTTTGGCACAATTTCGTATCCATGCTAGTAAAATAAGTTTTATGCATGACCGCATTGTATGATTGTGTCTGGGGTGATTGTCAAGAACCACATTCCTCTTTCCTATGACTTCTTTAACCAATTTTAATTGTAGTTTGAGAATCATGCCCACATGAATTTTCTATTATGAGTTGTTCAAATCAAATGTTGACAAATTTTTAACACTTGCATTCTCCCAAATGCACCATTTTTTTTGTTGATGGAGACCATACTCGAGTTTACTAATACCATGAGCTTATTGATGTGGATTTAAAAGTTGGTAGGGACCATCAGAACCCATGTAACCCCACCTGAGTGTATGCAACCATGAAAAATCTCCTCTATCATTGTATTTTCCACGTGGGTCCCACCCACATTCAAAATATTTTCGAAGTCCATGTTTCTTGATTATACATATGTTGAATTTGGTTAATTTCCCAATTTTCATACCCACAATTGTTTGAGAAAACAAGTCCCTAAATATCATTTTAGAATTAAAATTTCCCACAAAACCTTCCATATTTGTCCACCTTGGAACATTTATGTTAGTAGAAAAATCATCCAAATCTTTCTATCCCGAATTTGTTTTAAAAATGCCCAACACTTCTCATGATAGCGCGTTTCCAATCAAAACTGCATTCTCGTAATTGGACCTCGGTGTCAAAACTTCACATGTTTCATGTCTTCTTGCTAATTGATAGACTTTCCTACACATTTTTTGGATTTCCCCTTTCCCAAACACATTAATGTCCAATAAGGAAAAATGTATGTGGGCTTGATTAAGCACACAGGTTCACATAGATGCATTACACGTTGCGTTGTAAATTCCTTTTGTTCTAAGAATGTGATCACCATCACACTACCATCATCACATCACGTCGTTGTTTAGAGAAACTACACCTTGAGCTCTCCATATTCCACATACACCTTACAATTCTTCTTTATACACATTCTCTTTATATTGGTGACCATCACTTAAGTATGAAATCTAGTTTTTTTCCATTTTGTGATAAAAAGGTAAAACACATAACTTATTATAGTTAGATAATGATTTAACGATTATAAAATAGTTTTGAATGATGGTCAAAACCTTCAAATATCTCATGTTAGGAAATATAAATGATGCTACATAATATATTCACTTTTCTCTTGATTGTGCTTCGCCTTTTCTTTGCAAACTTTTGGAATGGAACTTCATAGTTGAAGCATCAAAATATTTTTCTCTGTGGCTACATCAAAATGAACATAGTCTAGATCCAATTTCCACATTCAAGCCCACTAGTTGGTAGCAAAACAATAAGCACACATGTTCACATTGTCACAATTTAGAGGATATCACGCACTTTGGCTGCCTCTTTGAGGCTTCATGATTCAATCCTACAACTTTGGAGGGATTTCGACCTATGGGGGTCACATGGTCATGCTTATCAAAAGTCACACTCCTGGTAGCTTGCTAGAGGTTTAAAATGAGACTGCAGAGGAGTTAAATGGACACTCAATGAATTGTGAATACAATGACAACCGTTAAGATCAATTTAAATTTTCCTTCACCATCTAGAAGACAATGATTTGTTGCCTGCAAAATTACGAGATGCTTACAAGAGTGATTCACCTCCCAATAGCATTCATGTTATTCTAGTTGAGATGTCTTGGACATTAAATCTACTAAAACTTGAAGACTCATCCATGAGAGCGTGATTGGTTCCAAAAGATTCCAAAAGAGACATAGCATCAAATGTATCCACTTTATTGTGAAAATTTTAATAGAGAGGAATACTTTGGCCAATGTTTATATCATGAAATTCGAGAGCTCTAGGGCCAGACATCCCAATTTCCATTTTCATAATAAGGATAATCAAAGTTCTCACTGTTGGAAGTTGAAGAGTTGTAAGGTGTGATCGAAAATTCTGCCAATAAAGCCAAAGGCGATTAGCTAGTAATTCCTTTATCTGTATTTCCAAAAGACTTCAATTCTGATTAATCACTTTAGAAGCATCATCACCACGAAGTGGCTCACTTTCACTATTGGTGTCTTTGATAAACATTTCATTTCATAGATGTCTAAGGATGTTTTCTTGAGGAGTAAAAACATGATTGTGTGACCCTGTTGGGAGTACGACTTGCTGGAGGTCGCACAATCATGTCTTTGAATAGGTCACACTCCTTGGATGCATATTTGAGGAAATTGAATGCAACTATGTGACCAATGAGGGGGTCGTGACCTGTGGGGATCATGGGAACTGTGACTAGTAGAAGTCACAAGGTCACCTTTTAAAATGGTCACTTCCTCCATCTGTTTCTTGAGGCTCCGAAATGAGACCTTGAGACTCTTAAATAGGTCATACGGTCACATTCCATGTAGGTCACACTATATCCCTCCAGTTCTCCCTTGCCAATCTCACATGTCCCATGCCTATAATTTATTAATGGTATGATTAGCTCAATGAACGCAGGGTTGACTGGTCATTTGTGGGATAAATATTTTTCCTGTGAAATGTTATTCCTTGTTTGCTTGGACTACACCCCCGTCACCAACTTTTGTGTCCGCTATTGACACTTGTTAAACATGTGGAGAGATTTTATGGATATGGGCAATGTGGCCTCTTGTATGGTGCCTTGCTTCATTTCATTGCCACCATACATGATTCGCAAGAGATGTGAGCTTCTTACAATATTCTGATGTCATGCCTCAACCTCTTCAATTCTAACACAACGACATTACAATCACTTCATAGCTCACAAAGCATTATTTTATCCCCTTGGATACTTATAGAACAAATTCAGAACTCGACTCTAGCATGTATCCCATGATGCACATTTGGTCAACAAACTCCTCACGCAAATACCCTTAAGCGTATCTCCTGATAGAAAAATTCAATTTTACTATGGCTTGGAACGTGGCTCTCATGACATAATTCCCCAGGTAAAGCTAGGAATCATTCTCTCCCCTTACAATTGATTCCATGATGTAATCACACTAGGGTCATCTTGATAATACCTGTAAGCATGGTCAACCAATTCCCAATACCAATACCTTGCTTTAGAACTACTGGGTGGCCCTTGTCTGTTATTCATTAACAGTTTCCATCCTATGGTAAGGAAGGATTGAGTGAGGGATATGTCGTCTATACCAGTAAGTATGTAAATGGATCCTAGGCAAAGCCAAGGAAAGATCAACCAGCTAAATTTATATCTCAAGTAAGGTTAGACACAATAATCGAAATCCTAATCTTCCTCAAAATCAAGTTGGTAACTCACGTCAAAAGGAAATTTAAGGTGTATGAGGAGCGATGAATTCAATCAAGTTTACTACGGTCATAAAATTGGATACCTGAGATCAATTCAAGGGCTATAGCAGGTGTGAAAGTGGTGGAGTGACCATATTATTTCCACAAATGTGTTTTTGGTGCGTGGACTTTAATCGTAGCCATGGAAAACTTTGGGGTGCGATAATATTAGCAGTGCGACATAACCTCTAACACATTTTTCATTGCACTCATCCATAGCATTCATGCTGGTTTTTTTATAATGAATCCCACCCTTTTGTAATTGCTTAGTGATATTCTCTTTCAACTGGTGTGTGGTGTGCATTGGTCTCTTATTTAATTTCTGTTTGATACGGTAGCACCACGATATCAATACATTAGACCAAAATAATAATTAATTTTTCTTGCTCTACATGCCAAGATACCACATGGATTAGTGGGGTCATTAGCACACAATTTAACTATACAACCTTAATAATGAACAAGGAAATTAAAGGTTGATCTAAGTGATTTTTACAACATTCTAGAAAGCTTAACCTCATGAGCTAGGAGATCTAAAATATCATAGAAATTCATTTGAGTGAAGTACACATACCACATCAGTCGTAAATATATAAGGAAATCAATATCAACCTAAACATTGAAAATGGCATTGGGGGTACTCATGAAGGTGTAGGGTCTCAAAAGAGACAACGGTTACCTCAAACCTAAATGCACACATTGAGATGGGGTACCAATGATGAGCCTGTGGGAACATGAAATGTAGCGATCCTTACCATAATGCAACACAATGTCAACGAGGTTGCATGCCTTTAGCCATGTGTGTCTGGTTAAAGCATGAGGGGAAACTCTTATTTTGACAATCTAGGATTTCTCCCAAACCCTAATATGGTCAACATCAGGGGGAACCAAATGAAATATTGCTCGCCTACAAAAAATGCCTCTACTTATTATGATGCATATAATGGAATGATAAGCTTCAAAGTCAAGGGAGACTCTTAACACATCAATGAAATAAAAAACCTTCGAAACCCTAATGCAATCATAAGGTCAATGTCTGAGACAACACATGATGTGTGGGTGCAACATGTAACATGTGAATGGGTACAACATCAAGATTTGATAATAAGGGTCACGGGTAGAGTAACTAGTTGAAGACCTTATCAAAACCCTAATAGCCTAGGGTGAGGAGAGGGGGGGCCCAAAATTTTGAATATGCCTGAAATTTTGGGTGTTGTTGTAGTGGCTACAACATTTCCCATAAGACAAACTTGATTTTTGTGTGCCAATCCTTTTTGTTATCTTCTAACAACTCTTCAATAATTCAGACCAAAATTTTATTGGAGGATTCTGCCAGTCCATTACCTTGAGGGTAATAGGCTATGGAATGGATTAGCTTGATATGGAAATCTTCACACAATTTTACTAATCTCTTAGACTTAAAACATTGTGCATTATTAGTAATAATTCTCTTTAGACAACCAAATCTAGAAATAATATTTTCTAAGAATTGAATAACCACAAGATTAGTAACTTGCTTGCTCGAAAGTACCTCAATCCCCTTTGTGAAGTAATCTATCCCTGTCAAAATCCATCTATGTTGTGTTGACGATGCCGGATGAATTTCACCTATAATGTCAATGCCCCACTTCTAGAAATATGCCTCCAAAGAGATAGGTTTCAAAGGCAAAGACATTAGTTTTGAATTACCCTCAATCAAGTGAGATTTGTGACAAGATACTACTTCCTTTCTAATATCAGAAAATAGAGTAGGCCATAAAAATCCAGCTCTCAAGATTTTATCTGTTGTGGCATTCCAGTAATAATTTAAAAATAGAATTTATAGCAACAACCTCAAGATTTGTTTCAGTCATTAGTATAGCCAGAGCATGTCCTTTAATTAACATGTTGTGCTTGAATTCCAAGTCAAACTCCAACATTTAGCAATCCACATCCCTCTTCTTCCATCACTGTCTGGCTATACTAAAATACTCTTTATTGCAGCATCCGACACATATGTAGTCACATAATGATCTAGAATAAAAACTCTAAAATATTTTAGTGCTTTGATTAACACATACGCCTATTTGTCTAAGATGTTGTACTTCAGTTCAACATCGCTCAATTCCCTACTGAAAAAGGATATGGGTTGTTCTTGACCTGCCTCATTCTTCTGAAGCAACACATTGAAGATAGCGTGTTCAGAGGCTAAAGAGAAAATCATGAAATCCTTTGAAAAATATGGACTAATGAGTAAAGGTGCTTGGCCTAAAGCTCTTGATATCATTAAAGGAATTCCTTTCTTGCTCATTCCACTTAATTTCGCTCCCTTTATTAAGAATACCTATTACTTTTAAAATTTATGCAAAATTTGGAATAAAACGCCGCAAACAATTTACTTTGCCTAGGAAAGATTACACTTCCTTCTTGCTTCTTGGCTACTCAATATTTTGGATTGTTGTCACTCTAATGGGGTCTATCTCGATGCCAACCTTCAATACTATGTGTCCCAACAACTAATTTCCTTCCTTCATGGCGAAATGGGTCTTTTTTGGATTTAGGGAAACTCCAAATTTCTTACACTTGCTAAAGACTGTCCTTAGATGTTTCAGATGGGCAGCTTCATATTTTGGGAAAGCAATAATTTCATCTAGATATATTACCACAAAATTATCTCTTTCATCAGAAAAATTGATATCCATTTCATGTTGAAAAGTAGCTCCGACATTCATGAGTCTGAATGGAATCTTCGAATACATGAATGTACCCCATGATGTGGTGAAGGTAGTCTTCTCCTAATAATTTGGGTTAACCAGGATCTGATTGTATCCTGAAAACCATCCAGCATGGAAATCCTTTCTGCATCAACCACCTTCTGCAAAATGTGATCCATTTTTGGTAAAGGATAATTATCCTTCAACGAGACTTTTTTTAAATTTATTAAATCCACACAAGTGAATTTCCCACCTTTTCTTCCTCACTGACACCAATTTTTCTACCCAATTGGAAAATTTGAGTGGAATGATGATTTTTGCAGCTAACAGTGGTAGTAGCAGTAGCTTCATTTTAATCCTACTAAATTTTGTTTAAATGTTTTTCATCTTCCTTAAGTGGTATAATATGTTGGATGATGGACTGATCATAAATATTCAAATCTTCGTACCTCCAAGCGAATTTATAAGCAAACTCTTTCAATAATTCTGCATATTATGGTTTCAGCTCCTTTTTCAAAGTTCTAGAAACTTTAACTATCTTTGGGTCATTTTCAGTCCCCAAATTTCAATTCTCCATCTCACAATCACTTGGCAGAATTATTGGCTTAATTTCTACATCATTAGAATCAAAAAATCTTTCTAAAGGAACCAAGCCTCTAGGAACTATATTGTTACTTAATTGAATAATTTTCTATCCAGCCACAACATTCAAAAACATTGTTGTCTCATAATTCTTATATGTAGTTTCATCTTCATGATTTTCTATTGAAGTGCTAAGAAATTCATCCATTCTTTCCAAAAATCTTTTGATTTGTTGACCGTCTTCAAACACCTTCCAGTGCTTTGTATTATCCAGAATTGAAGGCATATGTCTAAAATTTATCCCATACTTTTCATTTGGATAAATCAAAATTCTGAATGCACTAGCAATTGTTGCTAAGGAATCTGCAACTCCATTGTCCTCTCTTGATACCTGTGAGATCTCAAGTTCAGAAAAGAAGTTAGAAAATAAATCCCAAACTTCATTCTTGTAGGCTCTCATTCTCGGATAATTAGTTTGATATGTATCTTTGACTTGGTTCACAATTAGCTTCGAGTCTAAAAAATATGAATCTTTTGTGCCTTTTTCTCTCTTAATATATTTAAGCCAATAATGAGAGCTTCATATTGTACCACGTTATTTGTACAGTTAAATTGTAGTTTAAATGAATATGATTGACTTGTACAATCTGGTGGAACAATCCATACTCTTGCTCCAGAACCTTTCTCACAAGTGGAGCCATCAAAATGTAATTTCCAGACTTCATCTGAAATTTTTTGAACCTGTTCTTGCTAAATATTAATTTCATTTTATGCTAATGTTTCTCCCTCGAAACAATAATCATTGAAGAAAATTTGTGATCCTAGCTCCATGTCTACTGCATAGATTGGATAATTATCCGGATGGGTTTTGATTCTCACCATATAGGCCATTTGAACCTCTCAGTTTAACATACGACATGTCCATCTATAAAGTTCCTCCCAATATTGTTGGCCAAGATCAGGATAAAAACATGCCAAATCTGGCTAGAATGACTGCTACTACTATATCCATCAATACACTCTTAGCAGGAATCTTAGCTAAGGTAACAACTAAATCCTTTATCAGCCCTAGGCATTTTACCTTTCTGGAATCAAAAGGGAACAAATCTTTGAAGGGTCTGGTAATTTGGAGTCCTAGATGGTCCATGATTGACTTAGGCATGAGGTTATGTGAAGCTCTACAGTATAACATGGCGTTGTGAAGAATCATATCATGTACATTTAGACTTAAATGGGGGTACATCATAATTTTAACTAGTGACGTATGGCCCAAATTTTTTTTAGGAGCATCATCATCTAGGTTTAAAGAATATTCTAAATTTATGTTGACTTGATCAATTTCTGAAATTTTAATCATAGCATAAATTATTTTCCTATATTTCTCGTTCCTCAAAATTTCAACAAAAGGAATGGATACTTTCAACTTACTAATTTCATACTCCATATTAAACACTGACTGTGATTTTTCTGCATCTTTGGTTTCCTTTCTTGCTTCTTCTATCTTTTTTGGATTGTCCTTCTTTGGCTACTCTGGTTTCTTCAAAATCTCTTTTCTAGGATCAACTTGTTGTTTAACCATTGTCTTTTGAGGTGGAGCTTCAATAGGAAAATTCCAATTTCTAAGGTTGTACTACCTTTGAAAATCTTCCACCACATTATTATACCCATACTGATGAACTACCGAATCAGAGTGATGAACATTGTCTTTTTCTCCTGAGTGTCCAACAACAATGTCATGTTATTCTTTTGTGGAAAACACTTGTGTCTCTTTGCTATCGAAACACCCAATATGACGATATTCTTCATCAATAGTATCCTCATCAACAAAATATTGTGGAAAATGAGATTGAACAATAGGTTGTTGTTCTTCAAGACCTTTTTGCTTTCTAGGATGATTTGAGTAGCCTAAGATCCCCTAAAATTTAGAATTTTGACTTGAGGTTTATTTTCACTTCAGGAGGAGTCAATTTATCTACCAACTTCTCCATAGTTTTCAACATCACATCAAATTTAAAGTCAGGAGATGAAGATGAATCATATTTGAAACCTATTGTCCTTTCAACCTTATTTTTTGCTTTCTTTGCCAATAAATTGGCATTTGCTCCAATTGAATTAATCTGCATTTGCTCTAAAGTAGCAAGATTCCTTTCATGGACCTGATAATCCAACTCAACATCAAAAAAATTAGGATAGTGTAAAAAAGCCAAATCGGGAGGAAGCTTGATCTCATATGGAATAGAATTATAAATATTATTAAACCTAACTATGAATTCTTTAACAAATTCGCCTATATTCCTTTTAAGGGCATCATACTCAGCTAAAATTTGCAAGGGGTTCTTCTTCAGTTCTCATCTAGTGAGAAACAACTGTTCAAATTGTTGGAAGGTATTTATAATGGTTTTAGGTAAAGATATGAACCATTTCCTGTAAATCTCACTCGACAAACTTTGTGCAAAAATTCTCAGTTTGATGTCCTCATGGTAAACTTCTTATAGATATATAAAATTGTTAAGTTTGTCTAGATGTTTTTGAGCCGTATAATATCCAGTACCATTAAATTGAATTAGATGTTTTCAATAATTCTGTGGGAGGTCATGGATCTGACCCCCAATATCTAAAGGTTTATATCAGGCAGCCATATGGTTGATATGTGAAATTATATTAACAGTAGGTGGTGGGATCTAGTAATGCAACAATCATGCTGCAACTCCTAGGGCTTCCTTCTTTACTTTTACCAACCTGGTAGTTCATAACAAACTTGGACGGTGTTGTATGCACAAGTACTAGCTCTTACTGCAGGCTGTCAGTTGATCAGCTGGTGCAAATTCGCTAGGAGCTTAAGCCAACTTCTATGAGTTCTCAAAAGAAGCTTTAAATATGATGGAAGGAAACTAACTCTACAGGAGCTATTCTACTTGTAGAAAGAGAATGAAAACTTGAAATGAAACGCAAACCCTAGCAAGCCCTAGCAAACCCTAGTTTACCCACTAAACCTACTTTTGCAAGAAAAGAGATGGAAACTAATGAAATGAGTGCCATTGACTACTGAAAAGGTAAATTGCATTTATTCAAGCTACTTCTGAAAGGAAATGAGAAGAAATCATATTTTTTTACTTTTGAGTGTTTTTATGTGGAATTATTATGCTTGTGATTTATCTGGTTATGACTGTGCAGAGGTTTGGTGGCAAAGGAAGGTGGAGTTGGCTTTTGCAGAGGGTGAGGAAGGTGTGGAGAGGTCCTTAGAAGCCCCTAGTACCCTTCTAAATACTTTCATTGGGATCAGACTTGGAAAAATCACTCACAAGAAACTCTACAGGAAGCTGCAGGGGATCTACAGGAGGTTCTACAGGAGGATCTACAAGAGGAGGCTAAAAGCTGTTTTTAGGATTTTGAAGGTGGAAGAATGATGGGAAAGGGGATATGAAGGCTAGATGAAGGTGTTGAGGTGTCTAGAACTTGTGAAAGAAGATCAGGGATGAACGTGATGGTTGGATTTGTTCAAATGGCAAGAAAGCAACTTTATGGAAAAAACACAGAAATTAGGGCAGACTGGTGAAATGTTGTGAATGAATTGGGAAATCTAGGAGATGTGAGCTGGTGTTGGTTGTTTTATGGATGGATGGTGAGCTGAGATGTCCTGCAAAAGATCTGCACATTTACTTATCAAAACTTGACCAAAGAAATAACTAAAAACAAAGTTTTTTCTAGTTTGACCTAATTTATGACCCGCAAACAGAAAATGTTGAACAATACCTCATGAATAGAAAAGCATGTGGGAGAACTATAGAAAAAGAACAGGAAATGATCTAAGAAAGTAAATCTAAACCAATATCAACTTTTCCAAATCAAGTTATCACACTAGCAGTTGCATGGAAGAGTAAAACCTGTGTTTTTGGTGGCAGCAGCAATGCCTTGACCTCAAATTATACTCCCAGGAAGGAGAAAGGAGATCAGGGCCTACTTTGTCCTTTTTGGATCTTATTTTTTCAATGCAGCAACTTACTTAAGCAACTTGAAACAAAATCAAGTATACTAACCATCAAAAACAACCTAATCTAACAAAGTAAAGTGAATCTATGCAACAGAAATTAGCTCATGAATTGAAACAAAAGCATATCAGTATAGAAAGGAGGTGTTGGGTAGCTTGGGTTGGGTCCTAACCCAAGAGCTTCAGCCCTCTGAAAGAGATCAGTGCTGGTTCAAAAACTGTTTCATCTTTATTTATCGGAAAATAGTAGTTACATCACATAAATTGTTCTAAAAAAGAACTCAAAAATAAGCGGACCAATATGCTGCACAAAAGTGCAAAAATCTACTAAGAGCAAGCTAAAATAAACTAAAAAAATTGAGACCCTAAACCCCCCTATTTATACAAATGGAGTCTTCAATAGCTCTCTTAAAATAAGGAGCTCAGCTTCCCAAACCTGCAGATAAATAGCAGTCCTTCTTTACTTGCTCGGATGCCCCCTGGATGCACTAATGTGGTTGTTTGTGCTCTGAGTTTCTGATGGAGAATTCGAAGTAAGGGTTCATAAATGAAGGGGACAACCTCCTACAAATCCTCTCTCTTGTTCTTCCTCAAATTTGGCTACCAAATGCTCATTAAACCTTTGATTTTGTCTCAAAATTGACCAAAAATCTGCATAAAGCACACATTAGACTACATGGCAAAATGACTAACCCAATTCACTCTATTACCATAAATATAATAAAAAACATGCAATAAACTAATGAGAATGGTGGATTAAGTCGAATTAAGAGGCAAAATGAGCCCATATACTTACCCATTTCTGGGGCTCATCATTACCCCCTTACTGAAGGTGTTCCTCATCCTCTGAGCAACTAATCCATCTCCTCATCCTTGATGGCCTTGATGGCCTCCCTGACATTCCATGGCTCAGATATTAGATCCTCTTCCCTATCATGGAATCCAGGTTTTGCATCCAACTTTTCCCACTGTTGTTTTTCTTCTTCTTCATCTGATGCTTTCCCTGTTTCTGTTGGTTCTATGTCTGTTGTCACTGGTTTTGTTTTCTCCGTTGCTTGTTTAGTTTCTACCTGTCATGTGGTAGCCTTTTTCTGAATTGTCTTAGGCTTCTTCTTTTCAGTTCTTATCCTCTTCTTTTTCTCTACTGTGGTTCTCCCTTTTTCTACTTTTGACTCTATCTTCTTCTTTGCTTTAGGCTCATCTTTGGTGGTGTCATGTTTCTCTTCTCCTCTTTGTTTTTCTTCTTTTTCTGTGTGGTTTTCCTCTTCTTCCAATTGAATGTTTTGTTCTTCTTCATGGATTTCCTTCTCAGCTTCACCTTTTTGTTCCTCCTCTTACTTCCAGATGGACTAAGGTCATCAGTGAGATTTTTCATATCATCCTCTTTAGTAATGTTCCTGAAAAACTCCCAGACTATGGGGATTGTGTAAGTGATGATGTTCAAAGACTGCTAGAATATATCAGGTGAGGAGGAAGGCAGCAAATTTCAAACCAAGAAACAAAGGAACAACTGAGGTTTTCTTTCTGGAAGCAGAGAGAGTTTTTCAGGTTTCCTTTTCAAAAACAAATTTTAATTTTCCTACCCTTCAAACTTTGTTCTCAACTTTTCTTTACTTCTCAGGTTGTTGGAGGAAATCAATATATATATTTTTTTAAAGAAACAACACAGAGAGGGAAAGACAGTTTTTTTATTTCTCACAAAATAAATAGACTTCCCAATGCAAATTCACTTTTTTCAGGTTTGGTTTTCTATGGTTGCATCTCTTCTTTACAGGAGAATATGGGGAAGAAAAAGGCATATGTTTAGTGTAGAGAGTAAAATGGAGAGACTGTATATATTTCAAAAAACATAGGAAAAATTTTGTTTCCACTTTCCCTTCCTTTTTCAACCTAGTAATTTGCTTCAAATCCCACCACCTTTTGTAGATATATCACATGCAGAGTGGGTTTTTGAGCCTACCATTTTTCTGAGCTCGAATTTGGCAAAAATTTTGAATTTTTCCTCTACAGAGCTGCTCTCTAGGCTTCCTGTAGAAAGGCTCCTATACACTGTGTTTATGCTCTTCTAGAGTGTGATAATGCTCATGTAGAGCGTGATAAGTGGAAGGGTTTCAAAAACTGGCAGAGAGTGACTACTTCGAGGTTCTGAAGGTGGTGGGTAAGTTGTTGCAGCTGAGAACTCGTCGATGCAAATGAAAACAAAAGGTGGTGGAGGCTTCTACTGAACATACTTAAGCTTATTGCATGATCTATGGTGACGAGGTGAGGTAAGTTGTAAGTGGTAGGTAAGTGGTAGGTAAGTTGTTGATATTTCACGTCCCCTACCCGCAATCACTTCCATCATTCCCATTATACGCTACCACCACTATCGTTTATGGGTTTCTATTCCTGATTTGATGGATCACATGTGTTGACAGTACCTTCTGAACGTTGTTTGAATTGGAAGAGGCTTGGTTGAACTGGATGAGGGTGGCTAGTTAGCTAGCCACTGATTTCATTTATTCACGACCATCTCAATGGTTCATGTAGTTTCTAAATAATATTCATGAAACAAAGGAACAGGTTTAGCCACTTACCTGTTAGTCGCTACTGTGCTCTGCATGCTCAGACTTTAGTGTTTTATCCATGGATTTCTACTGCTAGCACCCGTGGATTTTGGATTGGTGGCTCAGCTTCCTTGTACATGTGATATTCAATTAGGATCTTGCTCTTTGCACGTTCTACACATCTGTGGTTGCATCGATTCTGCTTCTGGAGCTTGATTTTTAAGGTTATCAGCTGTTATGCTTTGCTGTTGTCTGATGTGTGACTGTTTTTATTGTGCAGGCATCCTCTGGCTGGATCTAAGCTGTAGGAGTCTGCTTCAACCTTCAAATTTGCATGCTCATGCTACTGATATTAGATTTGAATGGGATAGTGACTTGTTTTGTCCATATCTCCCAAATGGTAGACTAGATTGACCTAAAATTTTCTAAGCATGTTTCCATCATCATTATGCACCTCCCATAGAAATATTGTGGTCAGTGGATGCACGAATTTTGAGAAAAACTAAAAATGGCTGAAGGTGATGGAGGTCCATTTCTTGGAAACTGTGCACTAGAAATGGCTGAAATTTCTTAGGCATGTTACTATCACCCATATGCATCTCCCTGTGAAACAAGTTTTTAAATGGATGCATGGATATGGAGAAAATGCAAAAATGGTTGAAGGTGATCGAGGTTGATTTCCTAAAAACTATGCACTGGAATTGGCTGAAATTTCTTGGGCATGTTGCCATCATCCCTATACAACTCCCCATGAAACAGTTTTTTAAATGGATGCATGGTTTTCAAGTTAGGGAAAAAAACAAATTTCTTCTCTATGTATTTTTGTATCAGAGCATTTTGCAGTTTTTTGGACAGTAAGGAAAAAAATGAGCTTGGGCTGTAATACAAACTTAGAAATTATGGAAGAGAGGTTTGAAGATTTTGGGGGGATTTATAAACCCTTTATGAAGCTTCCCTGTTCCCTAAATTTCTTTTAAAATCCATTTCTAGCTCTCTATAATTTCTACAGGCGCCTCCTGTAGAAAACACAGTTTTCGAAAAAAAAAGCACAGTGAGGTGGAAAGAATGTCAAGAATAATTGAGAAAGGTGAGGGAAGATAGGATAGGTGTTGTTATTGGTTTCAGAGCTTTCTTGGCACCTGCTGCTGTTTCCTGAAGTTCTCCGACAAACCTACAATACAACTAGAAATTCATTTTCTTTTTCTTTTTCTCTTTTTTTTTTTTTGAAAACAGCTAGGGTGCCTCAAGGGGGGTTTCACCCTAATTACTTGCCCTGGTCACCTCCAAGAGATATTATTCTCTTTTTATTTTCTCTTCTTTCAACCCATTGACTGCATCATGGAGGTTTTCAATCAATAAGCCAATCTGAGGCGCCTTCGAGGAGGTTTTCACCTTAGATTTTTATTTTGTTTCCTCTTATTTTTCATTTTTTCTTTTTTCTTTTTTTCTTTACCATACCCTGCTTGAAAAACAAAATAATTTTCAAGTATAATAATACTTCCAATGGAGTCATGTGCACATCGAAATGATAGAAAAATTGATGTGGAGGCTTGAAATGTATGTTTTGACATATATCCGGATTTTAGAGACCAAATGATTTGATTTTGAAAAGATCAAGCATAGTTGAGGAAGAGAGTGATGTTGCACCTTAGTGACCGTCTGGAACCATATCTTAATATAGTTGTGATGTCCTTGGCCTTTCTTCTTATCTGGATCATTCTTCATGTCTTTTTCTACCATGACCTTCATATCTTCCTTTTTTTGTTGATTCTTCTCTTGCATACATGGAGGATTTGATGGTAACCATGAGAGAGCTCTCTCGATCTCTGATTTTAACGTCTTCTCTTCATCAAGTGCAACCCATGGTTCTTTGATATTTGCTTTTGCATCTTCTTCTGCTGGATGTGGTCCTTCAATGATATCAATATAATCTCTGTTTTGCAATGCTTTTCGTGAGTTATGGTGAATATCATTAAGCTCAAGAGGATTTGTTTGGAAGTGTTGCACCTCAGCTTTGCAATTGGGTTGAACTACTCCAATGTGTGGGTTTGGAAATGGTGTTTCCCCACTATATACTTGCTTGGTGTGTCTATTATTCGGGTTTGGGTTCAGTTGAGTAGGCATTTGGGGTTGCCTTGGTGGAGCAGGAGGGAATGGTTACAGTTGAGTAGGTGGTGGAGGAAAAAGAGTGGGAGAAGAGTTGTACTAGGTCCTCCACCCCTGATGAGGTGCATTCCACTAAGGTTGTGGTGAGCATAGGGGTGAAATGGATGAGCAGCTGGTTGGGCATAATATGGAGATTTGAAGGACCAAAGAGGAGGCGTGGACCAGGAAGGATGAGCAGGGGGGCTCCAAGAAGGTATATAAGTGACTTGGTTGGGGTTGTAGTATGATTGAGATGTTCCTTGCATCCCCTGATGATATGGTCTAGGTCCATGTGGCCTCCTTTGGTCTATGTAATAGGTCTGTTCAATGACTACTTCAGCCCCTTGGTACATAGCTTTAAGTCTAGGCAAGGATGGGCACTTGTCTTTGGAATGATTTTCTTCACAGATTGAACAAGCCTCTATAGATTTCAATGGGCATTCATTCCTAGGATGCCTCCTGGTGCATTTAGAGCAAAAAATGGCCAAAGCCCTCTCTGCTTCCTCTTGTTTTGTTTTGATATGCATGGCAAGAATCTGCCTCATCTTGCTCTTGAAATATTCCAACTGATTCTCAAATTCACTTCTAAGATATGAGTTGGAAGATAAGGTATTTCTCCCAACATTTCCGTTTTCAGCCATTGGCTCAGGAGGAATGGTTTCTTGCTCTTCTTCTGTTATAGGATCTTCATATATCTATGGAGGTTCACCTATATTTTCTTCTAGATCACTGCCACCAAAGAAGAGAGAAGGGTGACTTAGTGATGTGGTGGGGGTGTTGGGTAGGAATTTTCCTGAATTATCTTTGTTCCTATGAGGCATTAAAGGAAATCTCTTTTTGGGTGATTTTTGTTTTTTTTTTTCTACTTATACCTGCAAAACTGAAATGGATTGAACAATAAATTGCAACTAACTGAAATGAATCTTGTTGAAATGAAATTGCAGAATGGAAATGAAGCAATTACTCTACTTTTGCTTAAATAAACTACTTAGCAGAATGTTGTAGTAGAAAATAGAAGAAAGCAGTAATCACAAAATACTCTGACACCTCCCTGGTAATGGCTCCAAAAAGAATGGTGGGCTCCAGTAATGCAGTAATCATGTGGCAACTCTTGGGGCTTCGTTCTTTACTTTTATCAACCCGGTAGTTTGTAACAAACTTGAAAGCGACGATGCAGTATGCACAAGTACTAGCTCTTACTGCAGGCTGTCACTTGATCAGCTGTCACAAGTTTGCTATGAGCTAAAGCCAACTTCTATGAGTTCTCAAAAGAAGCTTTAACTATGATGGAAGGAAACTAACTCTACAGGGGCTATTCTACTTGCAAAAAGAGGATGAAAACTTGAAATGAAACACAAACCCTAGCAAGCCCTAGCAAACCCTAGATTACCCACTAACCCTACTTTTGCAAGAAAAGAGATGGAAACTAATGAAATGAGTGTCATTGACTACTAAAAAGTTAAATTTCATTTATTCAAGCTACTTCTGAAAGGAAATGAGAAGAAATAATCTTTTTGTACTTTTGAGTGTTTTTATGTGGAATTATTATGCTTGTGATTTATCTGGTTGCGATTGTGCAGAGGTTTGGTGGAAATGGAAGGTGGAGTTGGCTTTTGTAGAGGGTGAAGAAGGTGTGGAGAGGTCCTAAGAAGCCTATAGTACCCTTTTGAAGACTTTCATTTCGATCAAACTTCGAAAAATCACTCACAGGAAACTCTACATGAAGTTGTAGGGGATCTATAGAAGGTTCTACAAGAGGAGGCCGAAAGCTATTTTTAGGGTTTTGAAGGTGGAAGAATGATGGGAAAGGGGATATGAAGGCTGGATGAAGGTGTTGAGGTGTTTAGAACTTGTCAAAGAAGATCAAGGATGAACGTGATGGTTGGATTTGTTCAAATGGCAAGAAAGCAACTTTATGGAAAAAACACAGAAATTAGGGCAGATTGGCATAATGTTGTGAATGAGTTGGGAAATCTAGGAGAAGTGAGCTGGTGCTGGCTATTTTATGGAGGGATGGTGAGCTAAGATGTCTTGCAAAATATCTGCACATTTACTTATCAAAACTTGACCAAAGAAAGAACTAAAAACGAAGTTTTGTCTAGTTTGACCTAATTTCTGACCTGCAAATAGGAAAATGATGAATAGTACCTCATGAACAGAAAAGAATGTGGGAGAAATATGGAAAAATAATAGGAAATGATCTAAGAAAGTAAATATGAACCAATATCAACTTTTCCAAATCAAGTTATCACACTAGCAATTGCATGGAAGAGCAAAAACTGTGTTTTTGGTGGCAGCAGCAATGCCTTGACCTCAAATCATAGTCCTAGGAAAGGAGAAAGGAGATCAGGGTCTATTGTGTCCTTTTTGGATCTTATTTTTTCACTACAGCAACTTACTTAAGCAACTTGAAACAAAAACAACTATACTAACCATCAAAAGCAACCTAATCTAAAAAAGTAAAGTGAATCTATACAACAGAAATTAGCTCATGAATTGAAACAAAAGCATATAAGTACACAAAGGAGGTGTTGGGAAGCTTGGGTTGGACCCTAACCAAAGAGCTTCAGTCCTCTGAAAGAGATCAGTGCTGGCTCAAAAACTGTTTCATCTTTATTTATAAAAAAATAGAAGTTACATCACATAAACTATTTTAAAAAAGAACTCGAAAATAAGCGAACCAATGTGCTGCACAAAAGTGCGAAAGTATACTAAGAACTGGCCGAAATAAACTAAAACAATTGAGGCCCTAAGCCCCCCTATTTATACAAATGGAGTCTCCAACATCTCTCCTAAAATCAAGGAGCTCAACTTCCCAAAACTGCAGATAAATAGCAGTCCTTCTTTCTTACTCGGTTGCCCCTTGGATGCACTAATGTGGTTGCTTATGCTTCAAGTTTTTGATGGAGAATTTGAGGTGAAGGTTCATAAATGAAGGGGACACCCTCCTACAAATCCTCTCCCTTTTTCTTCCTCAAATTTGGCTGCCAGATGCTCATGAAACCTTTGATTTTGTCTCAAAATTGACCAAAAATCTGCATAAAGCACACATTAGACTACATGGAAAAATGACTAACCCAATTCACTCTATTATCATAAATATATTAAAAAACATATAATAAACTAATGAGGATGGTGGATTAAGTTGAATTAAGAGGCAAAATGAGCCCATATAATTACCCATTTATGGGACTCATCGGCAAGAGTAGGGACAATGGAAGTCACAGGTACTAATATTGTTGGAATGGAAGTTGATGGAATAGGATTTTAAAAACCTCCAAAGGAACACTGTGTATTTGTGGTAAACAAAGATGGGATGAAATAAGGAAAAGTTGGAGATTTAGCAGCAACTTCTTGAAGTTCCTGGACTTTTTGTTCCAATTCCGGAAAACGAGACCAAATCTCATAATCTTGGGGTAAAATCTCTACTACCGGGATAGAAGGCCCAGGAGTGAAAGTATTGAGATTTGTTGGATCAAGAAAAATATCTGATAGGCTCACCTTGGACTTATATTTGAGTATGTTACTTTAAAATTTAATATCTAGCACCAAGTCTTCAAAAGTTTCAAGATTTGTAGGTAGAGAAAATGATCTTTCTAAATCAATCGTACCTGTTTCCTTAGGAGTGTTTTTCCTAAACATATTTTTTGGGCTTGAAAAAATCTAAGGTGAATTTGGATCAGGGTTCCTCTGAGTATAAATTCATGTATGAGCAAGAACTATGTTAATAAGAACCCTTTAGATCATAATAGGGAGTCTCCAATGCAAACATCTTGCAGCCAAATGGATATACAAATATGTGTTTGCCCTTAGAGATATGATCTTCAACAATCAAATCATTTGGTGAAAAAATATGCTTCTCTTTCCTTGATGCCAAAATGTTATCTCTTAAGGAAAACCATGGTTGCGGGAAAAACCCTAAGGCAATCTTAAACCTCTTTTAGGTTGAAAGTTGGCCCTTCAATCTAGACAGGGATCTCTCCGTAAAAAAGAACTACTCTATGGTCACTATAATAGTAGGCTTTTGCAATTGAGTTCATTGTCTAGATTTAGTTCATACGATGAAATTGGTTGGGTTGTTTAAAAAGCACACCATTGGGCATGGACTCTAGTTCTAACAAGTAATGCTACATACCTAATGAGAAAGCTATAAAAAACATGATATCAGAAAATCCTTCGACTGTCTGAGAAATTGGAGGAAACAAACTAAATGAAACAAACTTTATAACTGACTGAGGCAACCAATACTAATGGTTGATAAATACAAGAAAGTCAATGAATCCCTATCTTAGATACTAACATTTTCAGACATGAAGGAAATATTTTATAACAAAGAGGAAACTGATAGGGAACGACAACACGAGTTTCCTATAAAATGCTCATTAAAAGATGTAATATATTCAATACTGCTCAAATATACCGGAATTCAAATGTTTTTCAATAAAATCCAACCCTTCTTCATTCTTCATAAATTGTTTCATAGAAATTACATCAACTGTTCACAAAATACAGTCTCCATATTAATTACAATAATTTGAGATATCTAAATATCTTCAATTTCATCCATGTAAATATAAAACTTAGACACAATTAGTTTTTCCTAAAATAACTATAGGAAATGTGTTGATATATAGATCAAGTAAAATATCTTGTCAAACTATCTCCCTTGGAAATGGAAACAGGTCCCTAAATTATAACACTACATCCTTGCTGGAAAAATAGGTCCCTTTGCAAAACAGGTCTAATTTTCCTCTAAAAATGCTTTTATGTTCATCTTTTACTTCATTTGGACCCCCTAGTGAAAAAACATTGATGTTGTTGTTGTTAGCTTCACTAGTTTTTTGTTTTGTAGCTTTTTTTGACAGGCTGACTGTCAACATTTTATTTTCCTCCTGTTCCAAAATTGCTAAAAATAGGAAGGTTAACATTTTCACCTGTCTGAATATGACTGACAATGGAGAAGTCAACGCTCCCTATTTGCTCCAAAATTGCTAACAGGTTGACTATTAGCTTTCATCCCTATATCATTTTTTATCAACAGACACACAATTTCATCCCAAAATAGCTGACAATGGATCGTTCAACTTTATAAGAAATGCTGACAATGGGAATGTCAACCTTCCTGACTATTTCACTGCATGTAAAAACTATAAGGCTAATTGTTAGTGATAAAAATGAAAACCTTGTTTCATGAAATAGATAGGAAAAGTTCCAAGTTTAATGCCCCAAGCATCTTAACTGAGGGTACTAGTTTCCTTGAGAAGTACATCCACCTTCTCCAATATTTGTTTTTTACTTTTCCTTGTCTACATAGGAACCCTCTTCACAATTCCATTGTCTTTGTTATTCTTAGAGCCTGTAGCCTTCTTCCTTCTAACGATGAGGTCCTTCAGTGGCATATTGTCAACATCAATTACTTCTTTGGCCAGCTTTGGTTTATTTCTTAGTTTGATTTTGTATCTTAACCTGTTATTTGGACTTATATGGGGTCTCTTGCCACCCTTGAAAACTTCAAACAGTGTCTCCTCCTATTTGGTTTCAACCTCTATTTCTTTGCCTTTAGGAACCTCTGCTTTAGTAGTGTTTGCAAGGGAGGTTTCGAAAGGTGGAGTCACAACTTTGGAAGAGTCGATATCAGTAGGTAGGTTTATAGGGAATACAGTGTCTAGTTTATGGATCTTCACACTTTTTCTCTGGTAGAATTTGGGAATATTAGGGCTAGAGGATGTAGATGGAATTTCTAGGAATTCTTGGCCAGGAGGTGTCTTAATAGGAGCTTTACCATTAGATTTCTTCTCTTTTTTGGTAGTCTTTGGTATGCCTCTTTATATTTTAAGGGGTTGAGGTTAAAAACCTTCCCAAAAAAGGAAATGGCTCCAAGTAATTTCTGCCCTATCTAGCTAGTTTTCAATCAACAATTTTATCAGGCCTTTGTGGTATACAAAATGGGAAGAGGGATCTGTGTGGGCCCTGAACCTAGGTACCATATGTTTAAGGACTTTTAGAAAATAAAAAACATGGATTAATTCGAATTTGACCAACAAGATGTACGAAGAAATAAAAGTGGAAGAGGTTTACCCAATTAAATTATCCTTCGCAAGTAAAATATTGTTGACAAATCCATAAAGGGACATGCCTTTTGTCTTGCAACCACTCCTTTCAAACTTCAGTCCTCCAATTTTTTCCCTTGAATTCTTCTTTGAAAAATAAAGGGACATCGATCCCTGCCAATACATGATTGTGGAAATAATTCTCTCCGTCTGCTGGTAAGGCCATGGCCTCAGTGATGGACTGCTTTGTAACTGAAAATGATAGGCCTCCAACCTTCACATGATTTCCATAAAATCCTTGAGAAAAATATCGAGCCACTGCATCGTGGTAGTTGGTACAATAATGGAAGAATTCACTCCAACCAACTTGCTAAAACAATTGATGAATTTTGGGGTATATGTCTAGCAAATCTGACACTTTCGGCTCAAACCAATTTGCTTTGCCTCATTTCCCCATCGCACTGTGTGGTATTCTTGGGATTTGATCCTAGATCCCTATGAGAAAAACGGTTCTTAATGCCAATTGTGACTAACTCCGAACTTAAAAAAAACCAAATTACCGACGAGACATGGTAAGACAACTTGACATGCAGATGGATATTACAGTTGGTGAGTGAACAATCATAGATTTTTATGTTATGATTACAAATGGAATTTGTATCACACAGGAACATGATTTAAATGAAATTCACTCATAGCAACAGAAAAAAAATCATTAATTGGTACATTTTGCCCCTTCAAAACAGATAGAGGCACATTTCATTAAATTCACTAACGCTGACGTGGTTAGTATAGTCATGATTTTTTAAATTTAAAATCTGGTTTTGGCATTGACAGTGGAGCTATCATATAATATTAAAATTGTTAATAAGTCTTTTGTCAATGAATTTCTTCACAAGACCATATTGGATCACCAAAACATTGATAGCCTCACTATTAATAATTTCCCTGTTTTATTACAAATAAAATGCAGACACTGAAACTGTTATCATTTTTTTATTTTTTTTAAACAAAGTTTATTGTGATAAGATATTCTTATTGGATTCATCTGAAGGATTAACTTATAGATCAAGCATATGTTATCCTCCTCAATCTTGTTAAAAAATAAAGAGGTACTAACTAATATGGTAGGGGAAATTGGGAAAAGGGTACTCCATTTTTCTAATGGCAGCGAGTCACTCTTGAACATGACACTCTTCCACTTCATCTCTATGGTTATCAGGTTGGGGAATATGATTTTCTTTTGGTTTATCATACCATTTCAAAGCCTCCACTTTTGGTTTTGGGTCAATGTTGCCAACTCCATTCAATGTCGCTACTGTGTTCAAGAGAATTCATTAGTTAATATGTGCTACAATACTCTTAAGCCTTCATTCCATTTTTTCATTTCCTAATCCAATTTTTTATAAGCATCATTCTTACCATTATTTATCAAATCATCATACCCATTTCATGTCGTTGATGTGGGATACATTAAGGCCCTCCGGTGATGGGTTGCTTCCTATCGAGATTAGCTCGTTATCCAGAAATTTGACTTAGAAACACCCCTTGGTACCTTGGTGCTTACATACATTAATGGAAAGTTTCCTCACTCTTAGCTAAAATTTTACATCATTGGAATTTGACCGAAAGATTATTTGTGGTGTTCGACATCAACTCATTCATTCACACCATACAAATTTTACTAGAGTACCTTAAGATCCATTAACATCATCAAAGGTTTCTCTAGCATAAGTTAACAACTTACATCATTGGTCAATAATTAGATTGGGTCTACCATGTTCAACTCGAGCTCATTTATTCACATGGTTAGAATTGTATGTTGGTTGGTCCTGTGAACAAGACAGAAGATCCCAAATCTAGTTTCATCCATCCGGCCTGCGATTTCAGGAGTAATACAATATTACAATATATGATGGTTATGATCATACAGGCATTCACCTAGTCATGGTTCCACCATCAATCATCCATGGACATGTCTTTTTATCATTGTACAAGTAATGTTAGCTTATGTTCTCATCATGGTTATGCCTCCATCAGTAGATATATCATGATGTAAATGTATTGTAATAGATGATGATCTTGTTGATTGTTCTTGATCCCAACTTGTCACAAGGTAAATCACTTTAGTGATCAGCTATCATTTATGACTTTGCGCTTTAGGGGGGAATCTATTATAGGCCATTTTGTCACATATGGTCAATAGGCATTCAATTGGATCAATCAACATCCTTTGACCTCCTTTTCATCATCCTTTCATAAATCCCTAAGCATGACTCATTCTAATCCCTGAGTTCTTTCCTGAAAGAAGCTTGTTTCATTCATTTTAAGGACCAACGCTACTTGGCCTCCTACTGGAAAATGTTGACAACCAAGCTGCTCTAGTGTGGACTACATTGACCAATTATAGGTTTCTACAATATACACCTAGATTGGTTCTATAAATTCAGAAAAAAGAGAGAGAATCATGAAGCCTCTTCTTCCAAAAACTTCCAAGATATTTTGTAACCATTTACCTCAAAATCATATCCTCCCATCAAGAGTGGATCTCAAGCCCTAATTGGTAAAAGGATAAGAATTCATGAACTACCTCCTTCACATATATATTTATTATCATTCATAGGCAAGGGGTTCGATTTTGGAGAGCGATTCTACCCTTATGCTACAAATGTGAGAGATATCTTTCCATGCATTAGGGTGATTAGAGGTGCACTTTGTGAGAAGGAAAGGACAAATCAACTTGGAGGAGCTCTTTTATAAGATCAACACCTATTTTTGGTTGTAAATCACTCAATTTCTATTAATGCAAAGATTTGTTTGTTTTCATATATATGATGTTATGGTTTCATATATTTCAATACCATGTTGATCTATTGAATAAAGTGATTACATGATGCTACATAGCTTTTGTGGATCATTGGCTTATGTTTTCTAACTTTGAAGGTTCTAATAATAACGATTGGAGCTAGGAATGGAGCATTCAAGACAAGGAAGGAGTGAAGCATATGACGAATTCCAAGTAGGATTTATCTTGTTATCTATTTACTTTAAGGAAAACAATAGTTTCTTTGTCTTTTTGTTATTCTAGGTCAGTCCACCAGGCCTAGGGAAGATACTTTTGTCCACAATCTTCGATTATGCATAATAGGTTTCATGCTCAACTCGATTTGTTAAATAGGTCAAGCATGTTCTTCATTCTTCTAGATTTTCTTTAGTTAAAAGAATAATTTTCATGAATAAAATTATTGTACTAGAGTCAAGTCCCAATTTTAGTTTGAAAATAAAGTGGAAAAAGATCTTTATTTGAGTCAAAAATGTCAATTTTGTCACCACGAGACCAAATCATCCCTTCCTAAACAAGTTGGCCTTGGAAGGGACCCATTTGACCTCCTCGATGCATATAAATAGAGAAAATTTCCTCATTTGAAGACATACAAGCAAGTTTGATTTTTGTGCCAAGAAGAGAGAAATGCCAATGAAGAAGTCTAGAAGGAAGAGCGAAGGTTTAGGGAAGAGAAAGGAGAGAGAGAGAGAGAAGGTTTAAATATTAGTTTTCTTCCCCAAATTTATCACGTATGAATCTGCAGTGTAATTGTAGGGGCCGAAGTTCGAGACCTAATAGTAGGGGCTGAAAATGTGTTGCAGGGGCCAAAAATATGAAGTTAGAGCAACTTTGGAGAGCTTTGACTATTATTGACTTGTATTGACTTTGACTTGTTGGAAGAGCTTGAAAGGAGGGAAAACTTGGGCCTTTTGAGAGGTCTTGGTCTTGGTTTTTAGGTTTTGTATTTCTCACTCTGAATTGATTCTCTAAGAAGAGAAGATTTGATTAGGTTTTCCCCTTGGAGGGGTTTTTCCCTCACTTGGAGCCTACATCTTGTGTTCATTATCTTTTGTGATATTCATGGTTTATGGTTTTGGTAATTGTTTGATGAAAAAACATAATAAAAGTAATAATATTGTAACATAACTTCACAAGAAATTATCAAGTAAACAAAAAACATCATAATTTCTACCCTATTGATTTCTCAACATGGTATCATAGCTAAGGTGAGGAGAAGGCAACTCAAAGATCACTCTTGTTTTCACAAGAGAATGGCATTCATCCAATCTACTTTGAAACGACATCTTTTGTAGAGAAAAGGAACGATACAAGGAAGAAGACTCAATTTTCATCATTCATCTTGAAGGAAGGTTACTACATCAAGCTATCATCTCTCTCTCTCTCTCTCTCTCTCTCTCTCTCATTGAAGGCTATTTGTTACTCATCACCATTTTGAAGAAGAATATCTCTTGGAAGCTATTTTATAATCACTCATTTTAGAAGACAATTATATATAAGTCATCATCTAATAAACATAAAGAACCCTTGGAACATCATCTACACTTTTGAAGACATCATCATCAAGTAGGACACTCTCTTGACAAGTAAGTACTACATTATTCTCTATGTCTTAGTCGTAAAATAAAATGAATTCATGTAAGGAATGAAATAAGCTCAATGGGTCTACAAATTTTCAAGCATGGAAAAATAGAATTGATTTGGTGCTTATAGAAAATTAAGTTATGGACTACTTTTTAGGAAATTTTACAGAACCTAAGGATAAGACTCAATAATGGGCCAAGTACACTAAAAGAGAAGTTAAGGCTCAAAGGATTCTCATTGAATCCATCAAATATCATCTTACTACATTCATTGTAGATTTGAGTACATCTAAAGAAATTCATGACAACTTAGTGAAACTGTATTCAGTTAGTATGTCAGGTCAAAAAATATCTTTGAGGAATCAACTTTACAATGCAAGGTTATGAAGGGATGAATACTTGGCATCATATCTTATAAAGGTATCACAATTGAAGGATAAACTACAAGGGCTTGGAGAAGTTATTTCTGATTTTAAATTACCAACTTGTATACTCAATGCATTACCTTCTGAATGGAGTAATTTTGTGATAAGCGTCTATTTAAAAAAGGACACTCTAAACCTTGATGAGTTGTGGTCTTTATATATTCTATAAGATAGAAGTTTAAAGGAAAAGGATTACACAAAAGCCAATTAAAAGTATCAATATTTTGATCCTAGATTGAAGGAGGAGAATTTTGGAAAGTTTGATCCTCATCAAAGGAACAACAATCGACAATGAGTAAGACAAGATATATCCAAAGTAAAATTATTTGGATTTAGTGAATATGGACATTTTAAAAAATATTGTCCCAAGGATCCTCAAAATAGGAAAAATAATAAGAGGAAGGAAAGGAGTGGAGCTCACATACTAGAAGAAAATGAAGAACCTAAAAAGAAGCCAAATAATGAAGATTCTAAAGATCTCTATTATTGAAAACTCCACTACTAGGTTTACTTACAGTATGTTTTATAGTCTTTAGAAGATAAATATTAGAGTAGCATATGCAGTTACATTCATTGAAGAGTCTTGGATTTTGAAAATTATGGCATCATGAAAAGAAGCATGCAACATTGGAAGGATTAGATTCTACAAATTTAGTTTCATCTCATTTGTAGTAGTAATAACGTAGTGCAAGAACAAAAGAAATTGAATCATCTAGCACTCAACAATTCATGAAATCTATTTGAAATCATGTTAGAATAAAAATATTTTAGCTGAAAACGATCACAAGGATCCTCGACAATTATAGAACCATTAGTATGAGAAGTTTTTTTAGTATATGGAAGAATATTTGTGACAGGACAAGACTATATTTCTACTAGAATATTATGGAAGCAAGCATCAAAGAAGCTTGCAGGTATGAAGATAGTTGATGTGCAACATGAAGGTACAATTGGAACATTTCTCATCTTAGACATCATATTCAAGGAAATATGCAGTTCATTCAAAAGGAGGTCAACTAGATGGTTGTATAATGGAAGAGGTATGCATATCTTTAGTAAAAGAGCTCTTCATTAGAAAATAGATTCATTGTAGGAAGAGTTGGATGTTGTAATATACTTGGTAGCATGAGCATCATATGTCTTGATTGGATAAGGAAAAGCTCTTCCATGTGGTTATTTGATAGATAGAGGCATGACACTATGGGAAATACACATGTTGATATTGATCAACATATATATGGTATCTTAAAGATAGAAAGATAGCATTGATAACTTCAAAAGGAGTTTTAAAGACTCTAATGGATATGATATTGAAGCTTGTTTATTGGTTTACGAACACATTAGTTGTTGATTAAAAGATAAAGAGATTGAAGAAGAACTCTAGAATAGTATGAAGATAGACCATGCAAAGGGATGTTGACCTTAGAGGGAGAAAACAACAGAAGAGGCTATCATGATATAATAAGATTTGATTTAGCTACCTAGAAGAACATATTGTAGAAATATAGAACAGAAATATAGCAATTAAATATACAAATATTTGGTTTAAACTAAATTCCCACATGGCTTGGGTGGATAACACTGGTATTGGTTTTGAAGAATATATGGTAGAAATAGGTAAATGCAAAAAAAGGTAGCAAGTCACATGATAGTTTATTGGTCATGTTGAATTTGATGATGAAGAAATTCACTTTCTTGGATCAATAGAGGGAGCTATGTTTAGCCCTACATTGATTGGTTTGATAATATTATCTTGATAATTAATATACTATAAATAATGATTAAGGGAAAGCAATGTAAGAAGTTGATGGCAAGACCCCTATCACAAAGATAGATTGTGAAAGAGTTTGGCTCCATAACATCTAGGAAGGTTGAAGGCCAGTATGATATAGTGGTGCAAGATAGGAGCCCTTGCAGCTACTACTATGATCTCCATGGAGGAACAAGTAGTTGATGAATATGACAAGATGATGTTTATGGTTATGTCTCCCAGGTTGAGAGGGAGCTAGGATCTAATCCTTATTTGAGAGGGAATGAGGATTACATTCCTGGTTGAGAGGAAGTGATATGGAACACCATATTATCCATGTGTCATGGACTTGAATAGAACTAATAATCATACGTCTAGTGAATGAAGTGGTAGGGATAATGGAGGATTGGATAAGCATATGGGACCAATACTTCTTGATGATTGGAAATCCATGAAAGAAGTAGTTACAAGTGTAACAACCTCAGGTTAAATTTAATGTAATAAAGGTTAATAAATGAAAAAAGAATAAGACCAAGTTCATGAGACATGTATTCTAAGCTAAATGTTGGGCAAAAAATCCTAGTGGGTATCACTTTCAATTTATTATGGCTAAGGAAATTGAAAAAGGCATTAGAAAAGGAAAAGAGGCATTAATTGGAATTTATTTATGAAAAATAAAGGAAAATTGGAGAAAATAGAGATGAAAGGTCACATATTTGCATGAGAGGACTTAATGATAAAAAGGTTTCTGAGAATCAATTCACAACTTTTGGCTAGTTGAGATTTCGCCAGTTCAGTTTTGGAGCTCTCTCTATTCTCTCATACTTTTGCATACTTAGATAATTCTTAGGGAAAGAGAGGAAAACAAAGGAAGGTTGGATCAAGTAGATTCAACAAGAGGATTTTGTAGGTAACAGGTTGCATGTGTGATTTCCTAGCTGAGGTGTGAATGCATGGTACATATATTTGTTTATTTGGTTCATTTATTATCATTGGCATGGGTTTTGTCTAGTTTGACAGTGGTTTCAGCCTTACCTTTCCATTTCTTAGATAGTCATGATGTGGTGGGATTCTTTTATGGTTGAGCTTTGGATTTCTGGGAACTTTTGGAACCGGCTGAGGTGGTCTCAGGAAAATTCCCATGGGTTGGGGGTGGAGGTGGTTTAATATCCGGGAATCCCTTGATAGACAGGTGGATATAGGAAAATTCCTCAAGGTGATGGTGAAGAAATTCTGAGGCATCCAATATTGTTTGGGCTTCGTGATTTCTTGACCAGTTTTGACGAGGTCGTGGTAGCCTAAGGGTGGAGGTGGTTTAGTCTCTAGGAAGCCTTAGTTGTTTATGTGTTGAGATCACACATTCATTCTTCGAATATGGCATGAGGGTGATTGGATAAAATAAATATCTAGTTTAGCCCAATCTATGGTCAAGTGGTATGTGGAAGTCCCTGACTTGGTTGGATTTTTCATCAGTTAATAATATTTATTCTTCCTATCATAATCTATGAGAAATTGTACTTGTTATTATAATTATTTGATGAATGTTCTATCATGGTTAATAATCTAGTTACAAATTGGTTATAAGCACGGTTTATGATGTGCTCCAACTATGGCTCCTATTATGATTTGATTAGTTGGTGAATGGTTGATGAATGCATGGGTAACACGTGTTGTTGTGGCTGCTTGAGAGGGCATTAGACCTTCTCAGTGATTTTCATATGAAGTTTAGATATTTAAGATTATATATGCATTATGACCCGTAGCTTCTATGTTTGATGGAATTCCTATCATGGTTAGGCCTAGTTAGGTCAAGTTCTTATTCAATTTTTGTATGAATAGAATTTTCATTATATCATTTAACGTTATGAGAAGTTACAACAAGTTCTAAGAAATGGTCTGGAGGTTCACCTAGAAAGGTGGTTTAGATCTCAGGACTGCAAGCTTTAAATTAAATATTTTGGTCGTAGGGAAGGAGGATTTTTCATGCAGTTGGATGCCTACAACCACACTATGTCATTTTCATGCATGCAGCTGTGGGCCCAGGGCAGTGAAAAATAAATCCAGTTCAAGGTTTGGTCACTTGGGGTGGTTCTTTGGCCCCTAAGTTTCTTGTAAGCCTTAATGGATGTCTATGAGTTTTCAGTTGTAAATCCCACTTCCATAACTAAAGCATGGAGTTTGAGACATGTCATAGTAACTCTTCATCTCATTTTTACCCTGGTAGGCTAGTGAAATTGGGTAAAAGTCTGTGGGGGGTCATTATAGGGTGGTATCAGATCTTCTAGTTTCAAAGACTTAGAATCGATGGGCCAAATGTATATGTTTATGCATGCATAGTAGGTCGAACATGCATAGTGGTGGTCATTATGTAGTTTTTGTCATCATGATTGTAGAAATTTGTTGTAGATTCAAACTGCTTATGTAATTTGCTAAAATAAAAGACTTGAATCTACTCTACTTATCAACATAAACAGTTAATTGATTGAGAAATCACAAAACATGAGACAAGATTCAATCACATATGCTTAGATATTTATCTAAGGGGAAACCTTGCCACTAAAAACCCCTTTCTATCTATATATTGCATTAGATTAGAAAAATAGAGAAGAAATACGATGTTTGTTCAACCTGAACAATCTCTGCACAAGTACAATCTATCTCACTACCTCACAAGATGGCTCTAGCCAATACTTAGCCAATTTTGTTTCCTTCCAAGCTCCTATTTCCTTGTGTTGTTTCTCAAGGAACTATCCCCCTATTGATTAGGGAAATCCCCATCCTGAATTACACAATCCTTATAGGCCCTTCTTTGACTGCATGCTCCACCTGTACAACTAAAAAATTATACAGCCGATAGTACACTTCCCTTGAACTCCAATATCAATTGGGTAACTCAAATTTCATGCATTCATGAGTTAATTATGGATGATTTATCAGTTAAATGGTTGAACACATGAAGTTTCACCCCACTGCTAGACCTCCTACTAGTTCCTCCAACAATTGGAACTAGTTTAAATGACATTAACTCAGTTTAACTAAATTAACTCAGTTTAACTCAATTTAAATGACACAACCTAGGCTCCTAAAATTTAGGAACCACTCTACATGACTAAATTTAGGCCCTCAACTTGAATTAAATGAGCCTAGATTAACTTATTTAACTCATTCTTGTTGTCTTGTCATGTGGAATTACATTTTTCTGCTAATTTAATTCAAGGGAAAATTAAATCAGGATTTTCTTGTTTCCATTTTCAACATTCCCTCTCAACAAGAAAGGGATTATTTTCTATCCTGATCCTACCTCTATGGAACTAAAATTTTCATTTTGACAATTCCTTTATCAAAATATTTGCATCATGTTCCTATGTAGGAATGTACTCCAACAACATGATTCTACTCTGCACACAATCTCGTAGATGATGATACTAGATGTCGATATGCTTGGATCGATCATGAAAAAGTGGATTCTAAGAGAGTTTGATACAACTCTTGTTGTCACAATAAACCATTTTAGGATCCATCATCTGACCAAATAACCCAACAAGAATCTTCCTCATCCAAATAGCTTCACAAGCTGCTTGACTATCAGCGATGTACTAAGCTTTTGTTGAACTGAGTGTAATTGATCTTTGCTTCCTATTGTACTAAGAAACTGGTGTTGACCCAATATTGAAGATTCTTCCTAATGTGCTCTTCCTAACTGATGGAATTCCTTCCCAATATTCATCTATGAAGCATTACAGCTTCACTTCAGTTGTCTGCCTGTACCAAAGACCAAACTGAGTGGTGCCTCTGAGGTATCTCAACACATGTCTGGTTGCTTTCCAATATAGTTTGGTTATATTAACCATTTCTTGACTAATCTGGTTAACTACATAACAAATGTGTGTTCATCTATTCACCAAATACATAAGTGAACCCACAAGCTTCCTACAAATAGTATCCTCCACTACTGCACCTAAAGTAGCATCTTCCTTCCTCCAATTCCCCGCTAGAGGAGTCTCCATGGGTTTGTTTCTCTCCATGTGGAATTTTTTCAGTATATCGTTGGAATAATTTCCCTGAGAAACAAAAAGTTCCCCATCTCCTTGTCATAATTCCATACCGAGGAAATAATGCATGAGCCCCAAGTCCTTCATCTCGAATTCTCGTACAATATCCTCTTTGCAAGATTTGACCAGCTTCTCATCACCTTTTAGAATTAAATCATTGACATATAGTATTATAATCAATAATTTACCTTCAACCACAATATGTTAAAGGTTTGCATATTCTTCACTTTTGTTGAAGCCCATCCTAGTGCAATAGTTGTCAATCCTGGTGTACCAAGCATGGGGTTCTTGTTTCAATCCATACAAGGTGCATTTGATTCTACACACATATGAATCTCTGTTGAAGGTCCCAAATCCTTACAGGTGCTCAATGTACACCTCTTCCTCAATCACTCTAATGAGGAATTTTGTCTTCACATCCATATGATGTATCTGCCATCCCAACTCCATTGCAAGTGCTATAATTAATCTGATAGAAGAGTACCTTTCTACTAGAGCAAAGGTCTCCTCATAATCAATTCCCTCCACCTAAGAAAACCCCTTGGCCACAAATATGGCCTTGTGTTTCTCAATGCTTCCATATACTACTTTCTTCACCTTGTATATCCACCTAGAACTTACCATTGACTTGTTCTTTAGTCTTGGGATAACTTCCCAAACACTATTTCCGACTATGGAATCATATTCCACTACCATGGCATCAATCCACACAAGCTTCTACACTGCTTCCTTGACTGAGGATGGTTTTGTCTGAACTAGATCATTCATCAAAGACATGTACCCAGTGTACTAATATGGTGACTTCCTCTACCTTTGTTGTGATGTAGGTGCTCCCACATTCTCTTTAGCATCATACAATAATGTACCAACTTCCCTGGTGTGCTTCCTTCCATCTCTGGATGCCTTTGCATGAGTGGGTGCTTCCACTCTCTGCTACTCTGCTAGTGGTTTATCCACATCATCATGAGGTTCTTCCTTTGGAGCCAAAATTTTCTCATCTACATGTAATTGAATCTCCATCTCAAGGGAACATCTCATGGCCTTTTCTTCATCGAACTTCACATTTCTACGAACAATTATCATCCTGTGAGATGATAGATACACCCAATAGTTGCGAGGTTTATAAGTGTACCCCAAATATATTCCCAACTCAACTGTCAGCTCTAGATTTTCCCTTGCATCCTTGCTATCATGACAGTAAACATATGAAACAAATATCCTAAAGTGTGACACATCTAGTTTCTTCCCTGAAAAAGCTCCTTCTAGTGTAGTCATCCTGAGAATTTCATGAGAACTCCTGTTATGCACATATACCATTGTGTTTCATGATTTAACCCATAACTGCAATGGTAGGCCCTAATCATTAAACATTTCCCATGCATCTCCCATAATAGTTATGTTCTTCCTCTCACCCACCCCATTCTGTTGTGGGTTATGGGGTGCTATTAACTCCCATCAAATTCCTTCTAATGCACAAAATTTCTTGAACTCATTTGACACATATTCAACACCATTATCTCTCCTAAGGGCCTTCACTTTCCTACCAGTCTCCTTCTCAACAAGTGCTTTAAATAAACAAAATTTGGAGGACATTTGGTCTTCCTTTTGCATGAAGAAAATTCAGCACTTACTTGAGAAATCATCTACAAATATGACATAATACATGTTCTTGTCCGTGGAAGTTGTCGACAAATGTCCACATACATCTGAGTGAACTTTTTCAAGGACTTCATATGCTCTACTATCCTTATCATGAAAGGGGGCTTTGGTGCACTTTCCCAGTGTACACCCTTTGCATGTATCTTGTTACTCTATTGCACCCTTAGGAAGTCCTCTATAAATCTACTTCATGATCTTCAAAAATCCATGGTGAAAATGGCCAAGTCTCCTATACCCTAATTCATCGATGTCTCGGATCTACACCTTCTCTGCTTTCATGCTCAAGGTAGCACAATCTTCTACATCCAATTTGTAGAGGTTCTTCACTTGAACCACGATCCGCTTCACTTATCCCATGGAAATATGTCTAAGGGAAGCCTTTCTTTTGCTAAATATCACACCGTAGCCACGGTCTTCCAACATAGCAACTGAAACTAAATTATTATTCAGGCTCGGAGCATACATGAAAGCTTTTAATGTTGGAGGAGAACCAAACTCCCTATGAAAAGTAACTATACTGATATTGGTCATGCTATACCTTCCATCATCTCCCTAGATGTGCATCTAGAGGTCCTTCTCCTCCAAGTCACATAAACATTCTTTATTTACCATACATTAAATCTTTTAATGTTGGAGAAGAACCAAACTCCCTCTGAAAAGTAATTATACTGATATTGGTCACGCTATACCTTCCATCATCTCCCATCTAGATGTGCATCTAGAGGTCCTTCTCCTCCAAGTCACATAAACATTCTTTATTTACCATCATGTGGAATGAGGCTCCACTATCCAAATACCACAAACTACCCATCACCAATGTCACCATGCATGAAATGAGTGTTAAATCCAACTTGAATTGTGAAGCTAAGTATTCACCTACCACTCCTCCTAAGGGATTTTTATTAACATTATTGGGCGGACACTTCGTGGCATAGTGTCCCAGCTCATGACAATGAAAACAATTTAATCTTTGACAAGTCCTTCTTCTTTCCCGCATGACCAGAATATTTGGATTGGGATTTCTTCCCTTTCCATTTATTTTCCTTTCTATCCAAGGCACAATTATCCTCATCATCATGCTTGGATGATGTTCCATCTCTGGTGTTCTGCCTTATCTCTTCTTGCACCAAATCAGACCATAATCACTCCCAATTTGGCAGCTTATCCATCCCATTTTTCGAATCTTGGTAGTTGTGCCAACTCTTGGGAATGCCTATAAGTGTTAGGCTTACCAAATCATCTTCAACAACTATAATACCAAGACTCCCAAGTTCATCCCAACATTGACTGAACCTACTCAAGTATTGTGGTATTGTGTTTCCCTTCTCCATCTTGATCTTTCGAAGCTTTTCCTTCAGTGCTAGATTCTTTTGGTCACTGTTGTTTTGAAACAAGCCTATCAAGGCTTGTCACATTGCATATTGGGTATCCTTCCCATGGAGATTCGAGACAATATGACCTCATAGCCCTTCTAGTATGATCCTCCTCAACTTTGCCACAAATTTCTACCACTCTACTAGATCTTGACCATCAGTCGTTGGAGGTTTAGGAATATCATTGTCTATGAATTCCTTTAGGTCATTATCTTTCAACACTTTCCCCATCGTGTCCTTCCAATCAATATAATTTTAGCTACCCTCAAGGGCATACTCGAGTCTCAATCCATAGAATGACATCCTGTTGGCTCTGAAGAATCATCTTGCAAATTCAATTTACTGGCAAAGAAAAACTCGAATTATTCTCTTCTATTGTGATTCCTTCTTTGATACCATGTAGAAATTCCTTGTACATTCAAACTGGTTATGTAATTAGCTAAAAAAAAAAATACTTGAATCTAATCTACTAATAAATGGAAGAAATTAATCAATCGAGAAATCACAAAACATGAGACAAGATTCACAATCACATATTCTCAAAGATTTATCTGAGGGGAAAGCTTGTTGCTCAAAACCCCTTCCTAACTATATATTGCATTAGATCAGAAAAATATAGAAGAAAATACAATGCTTTTTCAACCTGAACAATCTCTGCACAAGTACAATCTATCTCACTGCCTTACATGCTAACTCTGGCTAATACTTAGCCAATTATGTTTCCTTCTAAGCTCCTATTTCCTTGTACTGTTTCTCAAGGAATTAGCCCCCTATTAATTAGGGAAATCCCCATCTTCAATTGCACAATCCATATAGGCCATTATTTGACTTGATGCACCACTTGTACAACTCATAAAATTATACAATTGATAGTACACTTCCCTTGAACTCCAATCAATCAGGCGATGTATTTCCATGTTTGACTCCGAAACATCTTTTCACATGGATCAACTTGTACTTCGGGCGAAGATTAAATGCGTTTTGAAGACCTCGGAATGGGTAACTTGAATTTCTTTCATGCATGAGTTAATTATGGTTGATTTATCAGTTCACTGGTTGACCACATGAATTTTCACACGACTGCTAGACCTCCTACTAGTTCCTCCAACAATTGGAACTAGTCTAACTAACATTAACTCAGTTTAATTGAATTAAACTATTACAACTCAAATTAAACTCAACCTAGGCTCCTAAAATATAGGAATCACTCTACATGACTCAAGTTAGGCCCTCAACTCAAATTAACTGAGCCAACTAAGTGAGCTTAACTTATTTAACTCGTTTTCATTGTCTTCTGATGTGGAATTATAATTTTCTTCTAATTTAATTCAAAGAAAAAATAAAATTAGGATTTTCTTGTTGCCATTTTCAATAATGATGTTGTTGGCATGTTATGAGGCTGATATGTTGGATGAGATGGAGAAGGAGATGCATATCATCAAAGTGAGGTTGAAACATTGGACCTCAGGTTAAGAGAAGATTGTCATACAGGTTTGTATGTTGGGCATGTAGGTATGTTGGTTAATGGTTGTTATAAGAATTATGGTTATGTACATGTCCTTCATTCTATTATTGTTGTGGTTACATGCATGATAGATGTTAGTTAATTAGTGTGGTCATATGCACATGTATCAAATAGTTAAGAATGATAGAAACCCACTGTTATATGCATTACAATCACAAGAATGATGATTATGGTATTTTAATTTAATATCTTGATGTTATATGTATTGTGCTAATCTGGATTGGCCTATGCAGATGGTTATGGTTTTGATATTTGGGTACGAGTTGATATACTTGTGATATTGTGTCATACTAATCTAGACTAACTTGTGTAGATGTGATAGCCTCCCCTGAGATACATCAAAGTATGAGTTTGATTATGTGTGTTTGGTTTATCTAACATGGTATGTTTATAGGTTATTTGAATGTTTGATTAATTGCATGAAGTAATGATCTTGTTTTAAGACAATTGTACTAACACAATATGAACTGATACAACTGATATGAACTTGATTGAAAGTGGGTGCTAGTTGTGGTATTATGACTAATGACTATGAGTTGATTATGACAACGCTATTAGTCTTGGTAAATGATGACTTGAAATTAATATATATGATATTCTTGATATTTGGAACATGTGACTAACATGTGTGAACAATTGCAAGGAAACATGCTTGGTATTAACATGACAAGGTAACAATTATCTTTTTATACAACTAACAACTAGATGATGTGATAACACCTAATAAGACTCAACTGCAGTAAGAAAAAAGTTAAAATAAAGGAATTGGGGGAGAATTCCTTTGGCTATGTTTGGAAACCACAATTCCAAATGAATGAGTGTGTTGCATGAATACAGGAAGTCTTCTTAACTTTGATTTCATCTAACATTATGTGGATATGTGCTAAATTCATGAACATGTATTTGACTGGTATAATATTTGATTTCTAGTTATATATGGATTCGTCAAGAGAATTGGAGTCCCTTGAGAGTTGATATATGAACATGTTCATTTACAAGGTCATGTGTTAGGTATAACAAGGTAAGGTAATTGATATATTGTTATATTTATTATGCATTGACAATTATGTGTCTATAGCAGTATGATGTCGAGAATTGAATGGAAAAAGAGACTGCCATAAAATATTGAAGAAGGCTCAGGTTAAAATTTCCCTTGGAGGCATTGGGAACCATGGGGGTTGATTCGTGGTGTCTATTGAAATTTTTATGCTTTCAGTGTTTTGTGAATTTTTTTGCTTGATTTGCAGTTTTGATTGTGCCTAGTGCATGGTGATGCCACTTTGTTTGTGGTGTCATATTTCTATTATCTTTTCATGGTTTTCTTCTTGTTTGTTTCTTGTTCTTTCCTTTTATGTTTTGAGGTTCTTGGGAATTTGTTAGGGAAAAGGGAAAGTTAATGAAGCTTGGGGGGAGCTAAATGAAACCCAACAGTTAATGTAAGATCTAGATGAATCCCGGTGCATGAATAAGGGAAGCTAAAGGTAAGAATATGAAAACCAGTTGGATTGGTTGGGTCCATTGGAATAAATGGGAAATGGTAGGACAATCATGAAAAAGGTAACAAGAGAGGTAATGTAAATGGATCTGAGGTATCATATGCCTTGGTTAAGTTGGGAACTATTGTTCTAAATGTTGTGCATGGATAAAGGAAGTTATATTAACCTTGAAATTATGATATCTAGTACTTATATTGTGATCATGACTATGATACTATATATATACATACATACATACTACATATACATACATACATATACATACATACATACACACACACATATATATATATATATATATATTATAATATATATATATATGTCATTGTCTCACAAGGTTGTCAGGTATCATAATTGTTTTATGCTAATGTATATATGTATACATGTATGTATGTATGTTGTTGTATAATGGGGTCACTAGGGATCATGCTTATGGAGGAATGATTTCTTATTCAGGTGAATGGCAAGAATAGGTTCCTGGTTGGTGAGAAATTGAGTGGGCAAAGTAGGCCTAACAAATATATGAGGTTAGTATCATGTGGATATGATTCAAAATTATTTGATTATACTATGGTTATGTTTATGTTATGGCAAGTAATGTTGAGGGGTATGTCAGCGTAATGAAAGAAATGCGATCTATGGAATGTTTGGACAAGCATGGATAGTGGAAAAACACTGGAAGCAAGGTTGCTTGGTAGAGAGAGTGTGGTCACCATATGTGTAGTACTACTATTGTGTACATGTTGTGCAGGTGGTGTTGTGTACATGTGGTGTCATGTGCATTTTGTACATGTGGTGTTGTGTACACATTGTGAAGGTGGTGTTGTGTGCATGTGGTGTTGTATACACGATGCGTAGGTGGTGCTATGTACATGTGGTGTTGTGTGCATGTTGTACATGTGGTATTGTGTGCATGTGGTGTTGTGTACATGTGTTTTTGTGTGAATGTGGTGCTTTGTGCATGCCGTGCAGGTAGTATTGTGTACATGCGGTGTTGTGTACATGTTGTGCAGGTGGTGATGTGTGCATGTGGTGTTGTGTACACATTGTGCAAGTGGTGTTGTGTACATGTGGCATTGCGTACACATTATGCAGGTGGTGTTATGTAAATTTGGTGTTGTGTAAACATTGTGCAGGTGGTGTTGTGTACACATTGTGCAGGTGGTGCTCTATACATGTGGTTTTGTGTACATGTCGTACCTCTTGTGTTATGTATATGTGGTACTTTGTTATGGGTATTGTGTAGTCATGGTGTCGCGACATGTGTATTCATTGTATTGTACGGTGTGTATGTACATGTATTGCATTGTACGCTAGGTGTATATGTATGTGTTGTATTGTACATTGGGTGTAGATATATGTGTTGTGTTGTACATTGTGTGTAGGTGTATGCATTGTGTTGTACACCAGGTGTAGGTGTAGGTGTATGTGTTTTTTTTGCACGGTGTATGTGTATGTGTTGTAAAATTTGATGGGATAGGTGGGTATGGGACTTTCTAGGCCTTGTTGTTGATATTGAGAGTTGAGGCGGTTTAGTCTCTCGATGCCTTTATTGCTGATATTGAGGGTTGAGATAGTTTATTCTCTAAATTCCCTTATTGTTGATATTGAGGGTTGAGGTGATTAGTCTTTGGATTCCCTTGTTGATATTGAGGGTTGAGGGGAGTTAGTTTTTGGATGCCCTTGTTGATGATATTGAGCATTGGCGTAGTTTAGTCTTTGTATTCCCTTGTTGTTGATATTGAGGGTTGAGGCGATTCAGTCTCTATATGCCCTTGTTAAGGGAGGAGGTCGTATAGTCTTCAGATTCCCTTGTTCCCTTGAAGCGAATGCACTAAGTGCTTGCCGGGTATGGAAATCAATCCAGTGTGTGTACAAGATTGAAGATAAGAGAAGGTACTAGGTGCATGTTGGGTTTGGAAACTTATTCAGTGCATGTAAAAAAAGGACAAAGAATAAAGGAAAAAGCAAAAGAACCATTTGAAAGATAAGTATCAGTATTTTAGTTTAGTTTTTAGTTATGCATGTGATCTATAATTCTAATTTATGATGGTTTCATGTGATTTATGATGGTTGTCTTTGAGCTTACTGGATGTGATATATTTATACACAATGATTTGATTAAAGAGCTAGTTTAACTTATTGTGATAGGAAGTAAATAGGATTACAAGTGTACCTTATTGAAAGGCCACTACTAAGGTATGATTTGAATTAATTTATATTATTTTTTAGTCTAATGGAAATTATGTGCATGGTGTAGAAAAATAGGGAAATTTCTAGTTTGGGTGGTTGAAACTAGCTGCAAGAATTAGTAGCAATAGCAAGAAGGAATTGGAACATACAACAAGATGTTGGTAAAGAGTTGAAGAGTAGGGCCATTGTGGGACACTGTTACCCAATATTTCCCATTTATTTCCATGAGAATGCTATGACTAGTATTATGGTTTTGAGGTAGGGATATGCCTTGGTTTTGGACCTTCTGATGCGAGGAAACCTTGCTAAGGGATGGATCGCCTGAGGGACTAAGTAGTAGAGAAGAGGACACTGGCGAACTTGGAAGGTGAGTGACTACACATAAGGGGGTGACTATATTTCTCCAAGGACTATGTAGTAGAGAAGGGAAGGTCAAGGAATAGCATTTCTAGATGAATCAGAAGCACATTGTGAGTGTTCCCTAAAACAACTAGTAGCTTTTCACTGAGGGAATAGGTAGCACAAGGATCGTAGTGTTAGACATTAGATGTAGGTTTGACTTTGACAGTGGATTATCAAATTCCTAGAGAGGAGGTGAATCCTGGTATTACTTTGAGGGTGGATGCATGAACCTTTGGATTCCCTTCCTATGGATGAAGGCATCGTATCCTTTTTTTGTTGGTTGAATAAAATGTACATATGTATGTATGTGTATATCGTTGTGAATGTTGTGTCGAGATGGATTTATAAATCTCCATAAACAATATGTTTGTTTGCTGGTTGAAGCAAATGTGCATGAGTATATGAGGTTTTTATTGTAAGTATTGTAGTGAGTTGTGTTATAAATCTCCAATAAACAGTATGTTTTCCATGTTTTCAACGATGGTCATTATAAATACTACATCGAGCTTTATAAGTTATGTTATAAAGCTCCATAGGTAGTATGTTCTGTTTTTTGTGGTTTCCTGGTTATAGGTGTCATAGAACACCGAGGACGATGGTTCCCCCAAGAAGGAGGGGTTTGTAACAACCACGAGTTAAATTTCATGTGATAAAGGTTAATAAAGGAAAAAATAATAAGACCAAGGTCATGGGACATGTATTCCAAGCTAAAGGTTGGGGAAAACATTCTAATGGGTGTCACTTTCAGTTTATTATGGCTAAGGAAATTGGAAAAGGAATTAGAAAGGGAAAAGAGGCATTAATTGGCATTAATTTATGAAAAATAAAGGAAAATAGGAGAAAAGGGAGATTAAATTGAAGCAAAATATAGGAAAATGAAGAAAATAGAGGCCTCAATGATAAAAATCCTTTTGGGGATCAATTCACAACTTTTGGATGGTTTATATTTTGTTAGTTCAATTTTTGAGCTCTCTCTATTTCTATCATACTTTTACACACTTAGCTAAGTCTTGGAGCACTCTAGAACTGAAGAAAGGAAAGAAAAGGAAGGAAAAGGACAAGGAATGAAAGAAAGGAAAAAAAAGGAAGGTTGGATCAAGAAACTTCAACACAATGATTTTACAGGTAATGTGTTGCATGTGTGTTTTCCTAGCTAAGGTGTGAATGCATGGTACATGTGTTTGTTTATTTGGTTCATTTTCTATCATTGGCATTTGTTTTTCCTAGTTTGAAAGTGGTTTTAGCCCTTCCTTACCATTTCCTGGATAGCCATGGTGTGATGGAATTTCTTTTGTTTGTTGAGCTTTGGATTTCCAAAAGGTTTTGGAACTAAGTGAGGTGGTCTTAGGATAATTCCCAAGGGTTGGGACTGGAGGCAGTTTAATCTCTAGGAAGCCCTCAACAAGTGGGTGGAGACATGAAAATTCCTCAAGGTAATGGTGAAGAAACTCTGAGGCATCCAAGCTTGTTTGGGCTTCATTATCTCTTGACCAATTTAGGCAAGATCGTTGTAACCTGAGGGTGCAAATAGTTTGATATTAGGGAAGGCCTCATTGTTTATGCCTTGAGATACCACATTCATGTGTGGAATATGGCACGAGGTAATTGGATGAAAGAAATATTTGGTTCAACCCAATTTATGTTCGTGTGGTAAATGGAAGTCCCTGACTTGGTTGGATTTTACATCAGTTAATAAGAGTTATTTTTCCTATTATAATCTATGAGCACTTGTACTTGTTATTATGATGATTAGATGATTGTTCTGTCATGGTTAATAATTTGGTTATATGTTGGCTATAAGCATGGTTTATGATGTTCTACGATTATGGCTCTTGTTATCCTTTGATTTGTTAATGAATGTTTGATGACTTCATGGGATAAAAAGTGTTGATGGAGCTACTTGAGAGGGAATTAGACATGATTTCGAGTTGAATTGTAGAGATTTAAGATCAAATATGAATTTATGACTTGTAGTTTCTATGTTTGTGATATGTTTGACAGAATGCTTGTCATGGTTAGGCTTGGTTAGGTCAAGTTCCTTTTCAAGTTTTGTATGAATATAATTTTCATTATGTCATTTATCATTCTAAGAGGTTACAAGAAGTTGTGGTCAGTGGCCTAGAGGTTGGCCTCGAAAGTTGGCTCAGATCTCGGGACCACATGCTCTGAACTGAATATTTTGGGCTATAACCGCAAGGAAGGAGGATTGTGCATGCGGTTGGAGGCCTATAACCACACCCTTTCCTTGTCATTCATGAAGTTGTGGGCCCAGGGAAAAAGAAATCCAACTCAGGATTTGGCCGTCTGGGGTGGTTCTTTTTCCTTTGAGTGTCATGTAATTCTTGAGGGATGTTTATGAGTTGTCATTTATCATCCTCACTTCCATAACTGAAGCTTGGAGGTCAGGTCATGTCATATTAAATCTTCATCTCATGTTTACCCTGGAATGCGAGTGAAATTGGGTAAAGTGGGAGGGCATTGTTACACCATGGACCAACACTCTTTGAGGATTGGACAATGTATCCAAGATAAGAGTGGGTAAAAAGGACCAATATTATTTGAGGATTAGGAATCCAATATAAGAATAGTCATGGAAGGACATACCTAGTGAGAATCTAGATGGGGTATGTGCCTTGATGATGTTGTGTTTTTGGTGTCCATGTGTATTCCCCTCGGCATTGTGTTCTAATATTATGGAGAGTTAGATATTGTTAGTCAAGGCCTTCTTATATTGAAATTTGACAATGTTTCTCATGTTTTCGATGTTTCAAAATGTTTTATCAATATGATTGTTCTTATCAGAATATTTTAATTTGAGATTATCCTTATACCAATTGTGGAATTATTAATACCTCCTTAGTTAAAAGGGAGTATTGGAAAATGTAACTAGGCTCAGTCTTCCTAATTTTTATTGTTATGTATTTCATGTAAAAATCAAAGGAAGAAAAATAAATATTATTTTTCAAGCACAGGTTTCATGCTCAAGTAAATTTGTTAATTAGTTGAAGCATGTTCTTCATGCTTCTATGGTTTTCTGAGTCAAAATAATAATTTTCATGAGTCAAATTATTATACTAGAGTCAAGTCACATTTGGAATTTTAAAAGAAAGTGGAGAAATATTTTTATTTGAGTAAAAAATGTCAATTTTGTCCCCACGAGACCAAATTGGCCCTACCTAGACAAGTCAGCCCTGGAAGGAAGCCATTCAACCACCTAGGTGTGAATAAATAGAAAAAAAAATGATCTCATTTGGAGACAGACAAGCAAGTTTGACTTGTATTCCAAGAAGAGATAGAAATATCAACAAAAATGCCTAGAAGGAAGAACTAAGGACTAAGGAAGACAATATAGAGAGAGAGAGTGAAGGTCTAAAGATTATATTTCTACCCTAAATCTCTCACACATGCAAACTTGTAGGGTAATTTCAAGGGCCAAAGTTGCAAGCCTAATTGCAAGGACTGAAAATCTAAATTTTAAGCAAGTTTGGAGAGCTTTGATTATTGTTGACTTGTGTTGACTTTGACTTGTTGGAAGAGCTTGAAATGAGGGATGACTTGGGTCTTGTGGGAGGTCTTGGTCTTGGTGTTTGGTCTTGGATTTATCACTTTGAATTGATTCTATAAGAAGATAATATTTGACTAGGTTTTCCTGTTGGAAGGGTTTTTCCCTAGCTTGGAGCCTACATCTTGTGTGCATTGTCTTTTGTGATCTTCATGGTTTGTTGTTTAGGTAATTATTTGATGAAAAGAACATAATAAAAGTAATAAGAAGCCAACATAACTTCACAAGAAATTATCAAGTAAAGAGAAATCATCCTAATTTCTACCTTATTGATTTCTCAACAGTGGGGACATGAAATAATAACAAAACTTTTAACATAAAAAAACGTTAAAAACTATGTCATATCTAGGGTCAAGAAATAATTGTTGTTACTTGATATCAAATAGGCATGTCCCGGCTTAGAGTTTTCGCAGGCATGCATTTGGTGCAAGAGGCTTTACAATAATGTTAGTAAAATTTTTGTCTGGTAGAAAAACGAATTTTGAACAATGATGAAGTCTCATCTCAAGAGTTGACAATGAACTGAAAAAAGTCACATTCGTGCTTCCACAATTTAGCCATTTTATGATGTATTTATTTATTTATGCTAGAAGCATCAAGAGTAATCTCCATAACATTAAAAGCATTGAAATATAAATTTCAAAGCAAAATAATCTAGAATGAGATGTCATTGCAGATTCAATCAAATTACTACTTCTTGAACACAAAATTATAATGAGTACCAAAATACTTCCTATTACATGTTTGATAAATGAACTAATATTTTGGTATGTTCTAAACCATTCTTTTCCAAGAAAAATAAAAGGCTAATCACTTGCTTATTTCAAAACTACATTATCTAGAAATAAAAATAAAAGCAAACCAACTAAAGTAAATTATTCTTGTTTGTATCCTCTCTATATAGTAGATTGAAATGAAGTGAAATAATATTTCCATTGAGCCAGTGAAATTATTTTATTCCTACAATCATATGTACATCCAATATTAGTAGTAGAAATAAATTTTTACTAGATTAAAAAGAAAAAAGAAAAAAAAAATCTAACATATTATGTACATTTATTTTAAATAAATATTGAACTAGAAATTTATTTACAAGAAATTTTGGTTTAAACGAATTCTCCAATCATATTTCAGTTGGATCATAAAAATTACGATGGACAATTGTTAAATATTGGAGAAGATTTGAAAAAGGAGAGGATAGCAGGCTAGACTTGAATGATGTATTTTTAAATGTTGTATCCTGTAGAAAAACATTAGTTCTACGTACAAGAAATTCTCATAAATCTTCTTTGAAATTGAAATTTTCAAATGGATCATCAAAGTAAGGATGAAAATCTAATGATGAACTCAAAATATTTTCAGGTAAATAATAATACTGGAAAAATTAAAATGTTGCATTTTTAAGTGTTGGAGTTTGTAAAAGATTTATTTGAGAAGAAAGAATAATCTTGTATGACATGAACATCAATTGAAATTGGAATATTTTAAATTCTTGATGCCCATAATCTAGGGTTTGGGAATTTTTTAATTTTCCCCCAATAATGCAGTTGATGAATGTTCAATACTTGAGTGCTCAAAATACCATCATACAATATCCAAAAACTGAAATTAGAAGTGGTATATAAATCATAAAAAACCTATAATAAAATTACATCATCATTAAAAGTTTTGGTTACAAGTAATATTACAAGACAACTGAGATATTTTAATAGGAAATTCCTTCTCACAAGTATCAACCAAGATAATGCAATTGGGATTAATACTGACATTTACTTGTGGTTTTGAAAGAGGTTTAGGATTATGACAAAAAAATGAGAACTTGAATAACATCAAAATTATAAATTGGAACGGATTCCCCTTCTAAAGAAATGGAATCATTATTTTTATTGGTGAATTTAGAACGAGGAATTATTATAGTGGTATTGGCATAAGAAATCCCATTATGAAATATAAATTGACTGTAAAGGTCAAGAACACTGAGAATTTGATGAAGGGTGAAATAATTTAATAATCTCAATCTCAAAATCATCATCATAAATGACTTCATAATTGTTATTAACACTCTCTTCCTTTCTAAGAAGTAAATCATAACTAAAAGAATGATAAGATTCAGAAGCATGGGAATTCTCAGAGTTGTTGAGGATGTGATTAATTAATAATTCACTATCTTGATATGGATTGACCAGTAATTTGTCATTTATTAAATTTATGGCAGCTCCTGGTCTATTTCTAAAAAAACATTTGTGCAAGAAGTATTTGTTGTATGATTGTGAAACGAACAAAAATCAAGGAAAAGATCAGGATAAAGATCAAAATGGTTATTTAAGCATATAAATATGAAAAGTTCTTTTCTTACACAATGACTATTAGAATTATAAATTGATTCCTAAGTTTCCATCTCTATTTCTTTTTTATTTTCTTCAGCACAAAAATCATCTTCAACATTATTTGAAATAATTTTATATGAATTTTGCGGTTGAACATTATTGAAAACATCAAAAAACTAAAAATATTTTGTTGAAGGAAGCATTTTGCTAAAGGAATCATTGTTTATTTTTTGAATTTGAATTGTTGATTTTTTATTTTCTTCTTCATTATGAGTGTTGGGATGGGGTCCCCTAGGTCAATTTTGGGGTTAAGATAACCCAAGTTTTGGTACACTTTTTGTAAATAATGTAAAGTCTCCATGATTTGTGGATGCGGAGCACGTAGATGAATAGGAGTCAAAGGGGTTTAGCCCCTTGTTTTATTTAAAGTTTAAGTCAGCTTTGATATTCACCCATGGCCCACGAACCATGGAATTGTATGAAAAAGACTATAAATAGGTGTGTCTTAGAGAGTCTATGGCATTAAGAAGTAGTATGAAGAAATGATATAGAGAAGAAGTGGGTAATATAGAAGAAGAAAGGCCCTGCAGCTGAGTGCACAGAGGCCTAGGTAGAGTTCGAAATTGAGTGCGTGGACCCCTGCAGCTGAGTGCACAAGGTAGTTTTGAGTATGTAACCTTGACTTGAAGATCAATAAAGACAGTTTTCGAAGAATTCTTGCATATTTTTGTTTATTTCTGTTAATGTTATATGATGGTGATGAATGATGTGTTTTGGAATATTGATTGAATGTTACACGATTATCTTAAATAAGTGTAAATGATGTATGCAATGTATATCTAAGTACTTTCACGAAGACTTTGATGAATTCTCTTATGTTTACTAATAACTTAAGTAAATATGTGTGAACCCTAACTTAGGACTTCTCTTTGATACATGTAAGTAGGCAAATTGACTATTAAAGGTCTGCAAGGACTGATCGTAGACCTTTGCGAAAGTCTGACGGCTATTGTAATAGAGTTGCATCAACATGCCTTAAGAGTGTATCGATCTACGTGAAGGAAAATATAAGGTGTTGGAAGAAATCACACTAGCCTCTTGATGAAGAAACATCCCCTCATACTTCCTTAGGTGAGATTGCAGCCTGCACTACACAAGTTGTTGCCAAAAGAGCCAGTAGTGTAGGGTTTTGTTGATTGGCATAGCTAGCTTTGAAACTGGGTTAGAACCCCCTAAGCCAATGAATGGTTTCGTTGTCAGAACCGAGATCTTCTTGAAGGAGATGTGTGATGTCGAATTATTGGAATTTGACCAAGAAGGAAATTGAAAAGTGGTTGGATCGGAAGATTCATGAGTTCATGGCACAAGAAAATAGGAATTCACACCTATCGAAGGAAGAGAGGTTGAGCATGTATCTGTATAGAGAGATACACAAGATCTTCTTCTAAAATTTTCCCATTGAATTGTGTGAGTGGTTAGCTAAATTGACAAACAGTCAAGGAAGGTGGAAGCTCAATAGTCCTATAGTGTGGAATCCAGAATTAGTGTGATGGCTAGAAACCTCTGAAAACAAGATCATACGAGCTGTCGATCATTGGCTTGATCGAATTCCAGGAGTATTTGTTATAGAATTTACAGTTGATACCTCAATCAGCTATAGCGAAGTAGAGTGATGATTTTTCAAAGGACTGCGAGGTAAGTATCTAAAATCATTGAATACTTGGATTAAATTTTTTTTATGCAAAAAATAGGTAATTCCATTACCTTGATGTTTAGAGCTATGTGAAGAGGAAAATTCTTTAGAAATTGTGAAGGATTAGGACTGAATTATAGTCCATTGATTGGACCTCCTTTGAGTGACAATGAAGGGGCGGAATAGACTCCACCATGAAGCATTTTTCAGCTAATCACTAAGGGGATTCCTCGAGAAAATCATCCTTCCACTCCACCTCCACCGCATACACCTCCACCTCCACCACCACCATTCAACATGGCAAACACAATGAAGATGTCATTCTTCAAGGGCATAGGGAGTGAAGATACAAAGAAATTTTAGTTTTTTGTGAATGCTATTTGGACAATGCAACAGATTACTAATGATAATATAAAGAAGGCACAATTGGTTACCACCCTATAGGATTGTGCGCTAACATGGTATATTAAGTATTGTTCTAATAATCCTCTTGTGACACTAGAAGAGAGTCAGGAAACTAAGGTGGCTCTAAACAAGGAGTTTAATAAGCCTAAGTTTGACTCATAGTCGGTAATTGGATTCAAAGAATTCATGATGAGGGTTGATGAGAGGCCTTGGGAATTAGATCAAAGGTTGGAATGTTAGATTCGAGAAGCTAACATGCAACTCACAGATAGTCAGCATTGTAAATGGTTTATAGCTTCGCTTCTGCCCCACCTGAGAATTTCCTTGTCACAACATAAGATTGGAACATAGGAAGAAGCCTTGGAAATCACAATGAGGTTACATGCATCACCTATTCAGGTTGTGACCTTGGGGGTACAACAAATCCACTCTTAGTTACAAAGCCTACACCTAGAATTACAAAGTTTTAAGAAAGACAAGGAGACTAAACTAGAAGTGTGCGTGGAAGTTTGGTGTTTAAAGTGCAAGAGTCAGGGGCACGATAAAGACCACTATCTCGTGTACGTGAATTATATTACAGGAGGGGGACCAATTCCCCTAAAACTAGAAGCCCTAGCAGGGTCAAGCGTGGGGTTTACACTATGGTGTGCTATTTGTCAAGTTGTTGGACAACATGTGACAGATAATTGTCATTTACTTCAAAATTTTGTCTAGACACCCCAACCATTGTTCCATAACTTCTGCAAAGCGGTGGGCCACAATGAGTGCCACTGTTGAAGCTATGAGCTGATGATGGAAACAATAACTACATATCAGATGTAAGAAGAAACTTGACCTCTGAAGCAGGGTGCTAGAGGAGCACACGGGGGTAATTAGGTATGAGGACAGGACCAAGGAGGTGGAGGGCCTGGTAGAATCCATGGTCAAGTCATCTGCAACAACTGTGGATAGCCAGGGCACTACGTGTGAGAATGTCAAAATCTCACACACTCATTATGTCAATACTGCAGACAGTTTGGCCATACTATAGAAGAATGCCTGGTGCTGATAGCTAAAATGCAAGAGAAGAAAATGTAGCCTACGCAAAATATACATATGATAAGGGTTGAGCCCCGTGAAGAAGATCAAAGCATCAACATTGTGCTAAGAAGTGGAATGATGACTGGCACTAATAAGGGTAAAACTCCTAAAGAAGAATGATGGGTCCACAAAGCACGAGAGAAAGAAGCCAACTTGGATATAAAGCACACTAAGGAAACATTTATTGAATCCAAGAAGAGCTTCGTTGATGTCTCTACCTCGGGAAACCATGACAAGGTGCAAGAAACCAGTGCTCCTGTAGAGGTTGATCCCTTTGTACTCACTACGTTTTTAGATACCTGCATAAAATTGTTGCATGATAGAAAAGTTTTGGAAGGCGTGTAGGAATTAATAGATAAATGCGCCAACAAAGAGAAATACTTTAATGGACACCGAGTGGTTAGAAAAATTGGCAAACATAAGGCAAAAACAGGGCATGAGACGAGGCTCACCACGCAGATAGGTGATTATGAGATGGACCAGGTCAGCTTGGATCTAGGTTCTAATGCGAACATATTACCAAAACAAACATGGGAAAGAATGGGGAGACATGCACTGTAGTGGTATCTGATTCAGCTCTGAATTGCAAACCAGTAGAAAATCATCCCCATGGGATGATTATATGGAGTTGTTAGCACCTAAATCTGCCTTAGGCTAAAGGAAGGCAAAATTCAGGGTAACCACAACCACGCTCAGTCTGGTAGCTAGCCCTACCAGAACAAGAGATGGCTCTCTCCGTGTCACGCTCAGTGAATAAATAAACAATATGGTCTAAGGTGACTTACAATGAATATTTATTTTAGGCTAGGTAAATAAATATGGAAACAAGAAGCAAATTTTGATAAATTATTGAGTTTATGGGATGTATGGGACCAACGAACAGTATGAGCAGAGAATTTAACACAAAGGCACAGATTACTTCGTGAGGCAAGACAGATGGAAAGTCTAGCAATTAAATTTGAAATAATGTGAAATGGATAGATTGTTTAGGAGGGTGAAAAGGGCATAAACACATGAATCCTTTTCAACAGAAGAAGAACACAGAACGTGAAACTTTCCCATAGGCAGAGCAATTCTACCTTATCTTACTTAGAAAATTTCACTGGAAATGAATATGAATAAACTATGAAACATAACGAAATACATATGAAACATAAAGAGAACACATTTGCTGCACTCACACCACATGAATTTCATGAACCAAAGCCGCTGACTTTCATTAATTCTCTGTCAAAATATATACAATGAAGAACTGAGTTTCTCTCCCACAGTCTCCCAAAAATTACAACCAACCCTTTGCAAATGGTTTTACATACAATAAATAGATTTTTCCATTGGGAAATGGAACGACCCATAGTTGGGAAGTTTTTCAAATGATTACAAACTGGAAATGGAAAGCCAACCGTTAGTGACAGGTGCAGCATTACAAAAAATGACAAATTGCTTGGGTGACTGTTCGCCTTCCTTTGCCACTTGGATAGAAGCGAACCTTTAGTGAAAATATTTTTTAAACTTTGCCTTAGGTGCCAAAAAAAATGTAGTGTAAATGAGTGGGCCCACTTGGAGACAGTCACGAATTGAAATGTCGTGGAGCGGAAGTGTTTTTGGCCTTTGGGTCTCTATGCGCCGCACCCAAAACTATATGCGCCGCGCCACTTTGGAGGTGATTTTGAGGTACTTGCTAAAGTCCAAATTGTACCCAAGTGTACTTGTTAGAAATCCTTGCCTGTCTACGTTCCAACCCAAGTGGAATTTCTGAATTTAGTGCTCATTTGCCTCTCCAAAACTTCAATCTCCCAAGATTGCTTCTTGTGTGTCAAAATAGGGGCAGAGAGGTCATTTTTGAGTGTTTTTGACCTCCTGGGGACTCAAAAATTGACCAAACTTCTTGGCCATGCACCAACAGTCATGATTTTTCATGCTAAATCCAAAAATGCAAACTTTTCATGGTTTGGAGCTCCCAATCATAGGCGCCGCGCCAATGGCACGGAACATAGGGAGAAAAACCTTGTTTTGTGCCAAAAAAATTTGTCAAATGACCAAAATTGCCCCAAAGTTTTTGAATTTTGGGCTAGAGGTTCCCTATGAAGTGCTATGTTGGGCCATAGAGGCTTCAGCCAAGATTCAAAGCTGATCTTGCTCTTTTTTCCTCTTTTGTCTTTTTGTCGCTCTCCTCAATTTTGCCTTCAAACTCCTTATCCGAGCCTTTGAACTTATGTTCCTTGCCCTGTAGTGATAAACCATCCACCTCAATATGGTTTTGTCCTTGTCGGCCTTCTCTAATAGTCTCTCAAGGTGGATTTTGATACACTCGAGCCAAGACTCTCGGTCATTGTTAATCTCTTGCTCTAATGGAGTGAGCTCAATCATCCTATGTTGGGCAGCTTGGCGATTCTCACGGATGTTTTGCAGCTCCATGATCTCATGTTGGTCTTCGAGCTATTTGTTCCTCTGCTCAAAAGACCTGATAATCCACTTAGCCCTCTCCAGATTGAGAGACAAGGCTTGGATCTCTGTTTGCTGCTCTTGAATGGTCCTCCTAAGTTTGGCACTCTCCACATCTGTATCATCATCATGAATGAGGATGAATTCTGCCTCTCATTCACCTGATGGCCCCTTGTCATGCATGGGCCTCTTGCCCTTGTCCTGTACTTGTGTTGCCGATCTCAGAAGTGAGGCCCCTTCCACCTTGAGTGGAGATAACACTCGCTTTGCTGCCGCAAACAAATGTCTACTACCTCTCTGATAGGTGATGAATACCGGCATAGTAACGGTCTCATGGTGCTCATACTGATGAGAAGGACCACCTATCTCATGTTAAACCACTGATAGTACCTGTGAAGTGCTGAAGAGGTCATGGGAGATGAATGTAGAAATTTTGAATAATAAAAACATATTCAATGGAGATTATCCTGATCATGTACTATTGTGGAATACATACACAATACATAAGCTCCTCTACGTTGATCATCAATATAGCAGCATCAATAACAATTAAACATCAAGACCATGCACACATTAACATAGTATGTAACCTGGGGAAAGCTTACAGCTAAAAACCCCACACTATCTGTATATTAATGATTGAGAACATGTAACATTACAATATTCAATACTTCTCACAAGTATCCAGCACTATCTCCACCTGTTACACACAATAAAGCTCAGATCTGATCTCCAAATCTATTCCACTGCTTGCCTGCCTCCACTGCTCAAATCCTGCACAAGAATGGATGGGAATGGTTGAACCAAACTTGTATTTATCTCAAAAGAATCACTCACACTGAGAATCACGTGAGCAGAGGCTATAATCACTTGGTATTTGCCAATTCTCATTGGCATAACTCAATCCCATTGATTGTGCAAATCCTCATGCACAACTATAGTCACAACTGATAGCAATCTAATCCTCTAACACCTATCCCTGTTGAACTGAACATGCACTGACATAAAACTGAGTTAACTGATGTATTCTTTAGTTGCATTATGAGTTAATAATTAGTTTAACAACTCATCATTAGTCTATTTGTAGTTAGACTAATTACAACTAGTTTAACCAAGTCAAACTGAACACAACTCCATCAAATCCACAATCAACTCCTCCAAACTCAACTGATTGAGTTCTAACTGAAGTCATGCATGCAACGACTCAACTGACCCACAAAGAAAAACGTATTTCCTTCTGACAGCTGCATGTGCCACATCTGTAGCTCAAACTGAAGTGCTCCAAGAGAATAAGATAAAGTTTAGAGTCCAAATATTACTAAGGGCTAATAATATTTGACTGCTTCTATTTTTACCTGACAATCTAAAAATAGACTTTGATCACACCGCTGTGATCCAAAAAATAAAAGTCCATATATTTTTCCCAACATGACCAATCATCCATAAACAACATCCTGCAACTCATAGACCATGATCCATATGTCTAAAAATAAACATAGTCTAAAAATAGAATTTGCACCA